>JACWBX010000807.1:13610-27514 GCA_014622435.1 Polypedilum pembai
TTTGATGTTTTTAAACAAAAAACTTGAAATTGATAATTTGAGAAGTTTTTAATGACAAATTCTTCTTTTTGAATTGTCTAAATTTAACTTGAAACTTATTTCATTTCAAAATGGCAAAAAATAAAATCTTTAGAAAAGAGTTGTTTTTTGTTGAAACTAAATGTTCAATGATGAAAATAGTCCGACTATTGAAAAAGTTGGACAATGGAAATAGTCGGACTTTTAGTTAAAAATAGTCAATAGTCAAACTTGAAAATTCATTTTATTTATGATTTAAATGTTTGAAAATCTATTCAAATGCATTTAATTATTAACCTAAATAAGGTTCCATAACTAAAACAATCAGAATTAGTGTTTTTCCATTTCCCGGGAATCGAGATTTCCGGGAACGAGAACGGGAATGAGACAAAAACACTGTGAAAACCACCAAAAATTTTAAAAAAAGTTGTTGAAAACAATTAGTTTTTACATATTTAACATAATTCATTAAATTTTTGCTGATAATTTTATCACTTTGATGATTTTTAGTGCAAAATAAATTTTTAGATAATTCTTTGTAAGTTTCACTAAAAATGGTTGATTTTAAATTTTTATTGTGTTTTTGCTCATTATTAAGAAAACATATGAAAATTTTTTAAAATTAACAAAAAATTTAAAAATTTCTACTACAATTTTCAAAATTTTCTTTATTTGTATGAAGTCATTCCCGGGTTCGGGAATTCTCGAAGAATATCATAGAATATTCCCGGGAATATTCCCGGTTGGAAAAACACTAATCAAAATATTACTTATTTTGTTAAGAATTATTGAATGCTAGAAATTTGTTTATAAAAATTTTTCATTTGTTTACATTTGTCAACAAAAATTATTTATTTTCAAGTTAATTTCTTTCAACGTTGTAGAGCTTAAGACATGCTATATTCTTTCAAGTTTTAGAAGAATACTAAAATTCATCAATTTTTTTTGACTATTGACTATAACAACTCTGCTTTAGACATTATCATTGGATGAATAATCACAAAATTAACTTCACATGTGAATTGTTTACTTTTCAGATTAAATCAACAAAAAAAAAGTATTTCGTCAATAACTCTCGACATAATCAATGATTTCATCACATTTATTAAGTGAGAGAGACCAAATTAATGAAAATAATAATGAAAACGAGTTGATGAGTGAGAATGAATAATTTTTTTTATTTACATATATGATAAGTAGATCACCATGCTTTTCCTGCAACTGTCCAATTCATTATTTTAAACTGAAAATGCGTTGATTATTGTTTTGGCATTTCAATTGCATCAATTATAAATTTTTGAATGCTTTTCAACGTATCTACTCATTTGTTCAATATATAGGATGTAATTGCATGCTATATTAAACGATATTAAATTGTTTTATAATTAACGAGACACACAGCAGAAATAAATAATTCAATTTTATGGGAAAATTATAAAATCACGTATTTTATGAGTTTCATCGATGTTAAGATATAAATTGTGATTAAGTGAAAATGTAGATATAGTCGAAAAGGGTTGTAGAGGGTGAAAAAGTTCAAAAAAGGGATATATCGTTGCCATTTAGCCTTTTGCTTATTCTACATTGATTCAAATCTATTTGCAAGAAGGAAAAATCCTTTTTTCCATGAGAATGAATAATAAACTTATAAATTGAATTAAAACTTTAATCTCTTTATTTATTTTGGATATGCTATAAATTAATTTTCATTTACATTTTTTTGGATTTATTTTCATTAATTAATTAAGCTCTTGAAATAATTGTGATACCATACGTAAGCGTTTAAATTAATAAATTTATTATTTTTGATAGCTAATTGATTAATTTCGTTAAGAAAAAACAAACTTTTGAGAAATTATCAATAGTAATTTATTTTACATGAAAACTGATTAAAGCTAATTATAATATCATTTTAATTAACTTTGACTTTTCAACTTAAAATTTCTATTAAAACTTTCTACAAAGCTTTTTCTGATCAAAATTATTTCAACTTTTTTAACGTTTTATAAAAATTTGAAACATGGAAAATGAAACACTTTCTTGTTCTGAAAAATTGAACATTCTTTTCAAGTTGTTTTATTTTATTTGAAATATTAGACAAACGCTCGATAAATTCAAAGATTATTTTGGGTTGACTTTTTTCTAAAATACTAGATTTTGGAGCTTAATAAAATAGAAGAAACTTGTAAACACTTAACTCTGCCATATTATGTAAAATTTTTGTAATGTGTAGATAATAATTATTGTAAAATTGATAAATTCTAGTTAAATTTTTCTCTCAAAGTTTGTAACCATTCAGGTCGCTCTCACTTTTATTCTTTCAATTCTATTTTAAATACTTTATTAAAATTAGCTATTATCTATGTATATCACACGAATATTATTATAATACTGGAATAAATTTCGTGAAATTTCGTGTATCTTATCACTATAAAAAGAGATGTAGACTTATCTTCTTAACCAGCATCTAAAATAAATTTTCTGCAGTTAGATCTGTTCAAGTGATAAAATAAAAAGTGTTTGAGAAACAATGAAACTGTTGACTTTTGCAATATTTTATATTTTTGTGACATTTGCAACAGCACAAAGTAAGAATTTCTCTAAAAATTCATTCAACAGCTTAATAAGAAATTTATTTTTACAGAACGAGTTGTCTGCTATTTTCCGTAATTACTCAATTACTTTTAAAAATGAATTTAATTTTAATCTTAATTTTTTTCAAAATTCATTAGATCATGGGTAAGCGTTAATCCTAATCCATCAATCTGTACACATATAATTTATTCATTCCTTAATGTTGCTGCTGATGGAAGCGTTGTGCCATTTGATTCTTTTGGATTTAGTAAGTTAAAATTCAATAATTTGCTGAATAAACTTTTTAAGAGATCTTAAATAGGTATGGCTGCATTTACTGGACTACGTTCTCAAAATCCAAATTTGAAACTTATCTTAGGTATAGGCGGACAATCAGCTCATAATTTTCCATTTGTCGCAGTTTCTTCTTCTATTAAAGCAACATTTGCCAACAATATTGTCCAAATTATTAATCAATATGGCTTCGATGGTGTTGATATCGATTGGGGTGAGTTTGGTTAAAAAATTTATCAATATGGCAATTAGTCAAAAAATTTTAATCACAGAATATCCAAGTAATCGTGACGATTTTACTGGACTGCTTTCTGCTATTCGCAATGTATTACCAAATGGCAAAATTCTTTCTATCGCTGTCGCTCCCGATTCACAAAATCCAAATGCTTTTTATAATATTCCAAGTATTCATCCTCTAGTTGATTTTATAAATTTAATGACATATGATTTTCATGGTGGCTGGGAAAGACAAACTTATTCTTCTGCGCCTCTTTATCGAGGTCCACTTGATACTTCAGCTTATTGGCAAACATTGAATGTTGATGCTTGTGTTAATTACTGGATTTCTCAGAATGTTCCTAAAGATAAACTTGTTGTTGGTGTCCCTCTATATGGAAGAACATACACTCTTGTAGACCCAAATAATAATGGTGTTGGAGCGCCTTCTACTGGCTCAGCTGGAAATCCAGACATATTAACTTACAGTCAAATTTGTAATAATATCAAAAACTTCGGATGGAATAAAGGATATAACATTCAACAAGCGATTTCTTATGCATATTCGGGCAATCAATGGGTTGCTTTTGATGATTTAACTTCGCTTACAGCTAAATTAAATTACATAAGAAGCAACAATTTAGGTGGTGTGATGTTCTGGTCAATGGATCAAGATGATCCTTGTAAGTTCTTGATTAAGCTTTTATAAATTTTTAATAACCTTAAATTATCAATAGCTGGAAATTGTGGAAATGGGAAATTCCCAATGATTTCTTCAGCTTATAATCTTTTGATTCAAAACGGTCCTATTGCTCCAAATGTGACACCAGCTACAACAACAACGACGACAACACTGCCAACAACTACTCAAGCTGCTACACCTCCATTGGGAACGTTTACGTGTCCTTTGTCTTCAGGAATTTTCACTAATCCAAGCAGCTGCACTTCTTACATAAATTGTGCTAATGGAGTTGCTTTCATTCAACAATGTCCAAATGGATTGAATTTTAATGGATTAACAAAAGTTTGTGATTTTCCAGCAAATGTACCTTGTTCAAATGTACCACCGATTATTGTTCAAACTACTACAAAAACTCCGACTGCAGCCCCAACTTTAGCTCCAACAACTACCACAATCAAACCTATAACTAATGCACCTACAGCTGCTCCTACAGCTGCTCCTACAACTGCACCAACAGCTGCTCCTACGACAGCTTCATCATCAACTAATGTTTGTGCTAACAAAGTTGGAATTGTTGCAAATCCTGCAAATTGTAATACATTCTACAATTGTGGACCTGGTGGAGTTGGAACACTCATGAACTGTGGTGCTGGCCTTGGCTTCAATCCAGCAATTTCTGCATGCGATTATAAAGCTAACATACCAGGATGTGTTTAATATTTGAAGAAAAAAATGTCATTTTTCCTTTTTTGTTATTGTTTAAATTTTAAAGAGAATTCAAAATTGAAATTTATCAAGAAATAAAAAATTTGAAATCAGTAGAAATTCGCATATCGGTTGAAATAAAAATTTATTTAAAAAACTGAAATTTTTCTACTTATTTTAATTTATTGATTCAACTTGAGATAATTACAGATGAAAATTTTTAATAAATTTTATGAAAATTAAATTCGATCTTAAACGATCTGCAGAACATTATGAAAATTTCATACAAGATCTGGAGAGAAATAGACAAAAATGAACGTTTTTTTCCATCGAAATTTAAAACTTCTAAAGCATGCTCTAATATATTTCTCTATTAAAAATTAGTAAGTTAGTTTTAATTTTCTTTTATTTAATCTGATCATACAAGTTTATACAGAAACAATATATGCATAAAAGAAAACGCCTATGAGGGCAGTTGAGTGTTGAAAAAAAAGTAAGTAAACGGAAATTCGATTTATGTGGTCATCTACTGACTTAATAGAAAAATTTAGTTCAAGTCCAAAATCAGAATCAAATTGATTAAATTCTTTTTAAAGAAATGTTTAAAGCTAAAAAAGATTTATTGAGTTGTTTTAAAACTTATTCTTTCTGAATTTATCAATCAATATTCAGATAAAAGTTTTTACTTAAAAATTGTCTCATCCGGCTTTCAACATTTTATCAGTAAATAATTCTTTACTAACGTCAGTAGTTCTTCTTCGAATTTTTTTAATATTTACTTTAGACATCTGTCTTCTTGATTGTTATCGACACATGCCTAAATATGATATTAAACAAAGGGTGCGAACTTCATCAAAAATTATATTAAAATAGCCTAAAAAATTTGATATTAAATTTCTCAAGTTATCATCTATCACTATATTTTAATCAATATTTCTAAATTTTTTAAAATTGATCAATGCAACTTGCATTATGCAAGTGATTAAAATAACGATAATTCTAAAGCCTGAGAACTCTTTATGTTTTCTGTGATTATTTTTTATTAAAACTTTGAATTCTAAAATTAAATCTTCACAAACATAGACTAAACATTAGTTTTTATGACTAAAAAAGTACAGATACACTTATATTTCAGACAAATAAAACTGATTTAAGAAAATTTGAAACCAAAGAAAATCAAAAGAATTCTCAGGCTATCTCAAGGCCTTCTACAAGATAAAGAAATTAAAACTTTTAAAAGAAATATTGAAATTACATTTGATCAGATGTTTCGAAATAGTCTTCTGACCTACAATAAAAATTTTCTGCAAATTAAAACATTTAAAAATATTTTAAGTATATCTTTTTATTATAAATTGTTAATAAATCATACATGTATGAAAAAACACTAATTCTTATCTCATGGACATAATTTTATAAAGTATGGCAATAAAATAATTTTTTTAAAGAAGATTAGAAAAGACTATAAATATTATAAATTGTGCAAATATGAGGATTTTGAAATAATTGAAAAATTGGCAATGCGAAATTTTACAAAAAGTTCAAAAATATGAAATTACTATTCAAAAACTGTCAATCATCCCTGTTTCAAAAATATCCAGTCAAAAACTCTCTTCTAATCCACTTTTCATCTCAATCTCATAAAAATATTTACAAGAAATTTAAATTTAATACTTTAATTTATTTTGTTTGTTTTAAATTATCACGTTTGAGCTCTTCAATAGTATTCATAGGATTATTTTGATGATTAGCCTCACTGTCATTTAATTTTTTCATCAAATCAGGATCATTGAATGGTTGAATTTCGCCTGATGCCCAAATGATGTAAACAACATTCGTAACATTGAAGACACCGAATGCAATCCAAAAGACAATTCTCCATTGATAAAGAGAAGCATCAGGTGTTAAAACTCCCACAAGATATGGACCAAGAATGCCAGTGAGTGCACCAATGCCATTAGTCACCGCCATGAGAGTTCCAGCATAATTTGGGGATAAATCGAGAGCATTAACTTTCATACCAGGATAGAATCCACCCATTGTTGCCATTGCAAGTGTAAAAAGAATTACAACAAGAATTCTATTACAGCCAGCATACGAAGCAGCAACCATGAAACAAGCAGGACCAACAGAAGCTAAAAATTAAAGCAAAAGTTTTATTTTTTACGATGATTTAAGAGAGTTTGAATCAAAAGGCAAGAACTTCCACTTAAGACCACGTTAGAGCACGTTAGACCGAAGTTCTTACTCCTTGATCTGAATAAAATTTACCAATTGTTGTGTAAAGTTTTCTTGTATTTGTTACATTAATCCAATTTTTGTTAATCATCCAATCAGCAACGAAACCCATAGCAACTGATGCAACCCACATAAAAAGATAAGGTAAAGCTGAATATAAGCCATTTTCCTTAATTGAGAATCGAAGAACATCGCTCATGTACTGTAAAAGGAAAATTTTGTTTAAATTTTTCATCAAAAATTACTAGAGTTCGGCATGATTTTCTGAATAATGTCGAACTCTAAAATTTATCATTTAAATTAATTTACCTTTGGCAAATCAGTAGCCATAATATAGAAACCAAAATCATGACCAATTTGTGCACAAACAAGAGCCATCATTGGAACACAAGTGAAAATTGCTTTCCATGGTGTTGGTGGAAGTGATTGATCTCGACCTAAAGTTCCCATTTCTTTTCTCAAATATTCTTTCTCACTATCTTTAATAAATGGATGTGATTCGGGATCTTTGTAGCAAATCAGGACGAAAATCAAAAACCAAACGATGGCAATGATACCGAAGAAATAAAAGACAGATTCCCATGTACCATAGTAAGAAATAAGATATCCAGAAACAAATTGTCCAAAAATGGTTCCAACTTGACCACCACCAAATACAAATGATCCGAGTTTGCTTCTTTCTTTCAATGGCACCCAAGCAGCGAGTAATGCAGAAAGAGCAGGAAATGTTGTTCCTTCACCTAATCCTTCAAGAAATCTTAAAGCAATAAGCCATGGAGCTCCACCTGTTGTAAATTTATTGTTATAAAGTAATTTTAATTTAATCAAATTTTTCATTTACCCCAATTTATGACGACTGGTGTTATAATTGTAAAAATTGCTGTTGACAATATACCTAATCCTAAAGTATATTTTCCACCAAATTTCTCTGATAAAATACCTCCCGGAATGTGTGTTACGACCTTCATTAATCAAATAATTGATAAAAAGATTTTTTTTAATCATTCAAGTGTACTTACATAGCCCCAAAAGAAGGCACCTAAAATAATTCCTTGTAACTGTTCATCCCATTCAAATGTTCCACCATGACTGCTGTCATTACCAGTTGAATCATCATCTACAAGACAAACTCCTTTGTCTATATCGCTACTGTTACCACCTCCTGTATAATTTCTTTTAACAACCATCTCTGTGATAGCCATACTCAGGCATATTCGCATTGTGTAAGCATTTACGATTGCCAAAAATCCCATAATTGATAAGACAACACGTTGTGGTATAATGAAACCTAATAAAAATGATGAGTAAGAAACGAATAAAAAAAATGATAAGAATTGTTATCGATTGACAATCACGTGTCATAATTAATTGACAAATAGATTATTAAATAATTAACAAAAGCTCTTCAATTAATTGTGTTTGTGATAAAAGTTTTTGCTTCTTATTGACTTCTTTTTAATCATTTATTAAAGAATAATTTTAAAATTTATCATTTTGTCACAAATTATCACAGGAATATGCGCTATTGTCTTTCCTTTTAGGAAAGTTATAAAGTTTAAAATACTGATAAAAATTTATTTTATGAAGTACAAATAGTACTTAAAACTTACGCTCATGATAATTGAAAGATAAAGATTATTAAGTGGAGTGTTTGTTACGATGTAAAACATCAAATTATTTATTGCCAATAAAAATATTTCAACAATTCGATTTGCCATTTGAAAATCAGAAGACAAAATATTTGATCTTTAATTTAAAACTATTAATTTCGAATCAGTTAGCAAATAATACGCCATAATTAAATTATTAAACTATTTAACAGTGTTTATTAAAGTTCTAGTTGAAAATTAAATTATTTCTAGCTTAAAAACACTTGATTTGACTCCAATAAAGCAAAAATATCAAAAGAACGAAAATATTTAATAATCATAATAAATAGTTTCACTTTTTTCGGTCATTATGCATGAACCGTGATCACATGGTGCTAATTATTTCGCTGTTTGTTGGAAATACGAAGTGTCAACAACATTTGAGCAGATAAAAGGTTTAAGTTGACATTTTGCTAAACTTTGAGATGTCTGCCAGTAGCTTAGTGGAATAGTATCTGACTGACAATCAGAGAACAAGGATTTGATTCCCGCTCGGACTAGGACATGTCAAACAAAGTGTCGTTTTTCTGTTCATTTTACACTGTTTTCTTCGTAATTTGATTATTTACTAAATTAGCCATTGTTTTTAAGAAGTTTTAAGGAAAGTAATCACAAAAGAATTTTTGAATTATCGAAATTATCACCTTTACGACATTACTTCAGCAACTCAATAGAAAGTGATTTATACCCTCATCAAATTATAAAATTCAAGGGATGGTCGCTTTAATTATTAAATTTTAAACAAACTGAATTATTTAAATACCAAAAACAATACTTCGATGGCTTGTAGCACCGAAGTAAATGCATTGTTAAAGAAAGTTTCTCATACACTTTTAATGTTTTTGAACTTTTTTACTCTAAACAAATGTTTTAAGGTAAAATTAAAGTCTAAATCTATCTATGGACCAGAGTTGTTATTCATAGATATTTATGCCTATGTTTTCGTTTATATAGACCAGTGGTGTCCAAACAGTGTGCCGCCGCAAAGGTCTAAGGGTGCCGCGAAAAAAATTTGAAAATAACAAATCAACTGTTGTTTTTCCTTGAACTTAAAAATCAGGTAGAAATTATTAAATTTTTCATAAATTTTTTTTAATTTTTGATGAAAAAATACTTTGTTGTGCCGCGAGAAAATTTTTTGGTCAAAGTGTGCCGTGACTCAAAAAAGTTTGGCACCACTGATATAGACGACGGCGTATGAATAGACAGTTGTTTATATAGAAATCTATCATAGATCTATATAGACGCATAGACATAGACCGTATATGTGACAACTCTGCTATGAACTACATAAAAAAATATTTTCAATTCTTCGAAAAAAGTCAAGTTGAAGTCAAGTCACTTAAATCTCAAGTAAACTAGCAAAGCAAATAATCAGTTAATGTGACCTACAAGTTTTCTTATCTGACTTGAAGCTTTGACTAAATATTGTGTTTTAAATATCTTGATAAAATAATATTGCATTTAAAGTATTAGAATAAATAGATTTCTCAAATAAAAAGCTAGTTAATAAAAGTCAAGTTTAATGAAAAAATTTAAGTATTCAACCCTTGTAAAAAACACCTTCTTATCTTCTCCCTCAATATTAATGTTTTTATTGACATGATAATAAAAGTGCAATAAAAATAAATGTTATTTCCCATAAAGCTACTGTTTATTGCATTTTTTTTTTCATTCACAACTCGAGAAGCAACTCGAGCATATGATTAAACATGTGCTTTTTCGTATTACGGAATATGATGAGAATCAAAACAAGAGAGCGAGAGAAATATTTTAAAGGGAATTTTATAGTTGCCGTGTTGAGAATCGGCAAAAAAAGTTTTAATTTATTATCGTGATTGTTCATGATTTTGAAATAATTTAAATAGCTTTTCGTTAATTTCAGTGTGAACGAATGTTAATGACTTTGCAAAAAAATAATCAAGTTCAAACAGAATTTCCATGGTTTTTCGGTAATAAAGTTATCTAATAATAAAATTAACTCTGACTTCATTAACCATTAACAATTGCATATTTATAGCCAATTTACATTCCTTCATATGCACTTGAGCGCATTTTGAAATTACAAATGCCACGGTTCACTTGATAAAGTTTTTTTACATCAAAAAATTGGCCTTGAAATGCGGAAACCATTTGCTGACGCCTTTATGAATTTTTTTTTATATGCCAAAAAGCTTCTTATTGAACTCGATTTCTGTTTTCTATTGCAGTGCACGCCAATTGCATAAAATTGCATCAAGTGCATGCACTTCACAAGAAAAATAACTCTCACTATCGGCAATCGACAATCGGTCTGGTGTCTGCACAATAACCTGAATTTTTTTCACCTTTAAAAAACACTGCCTTTATCTTATTATTGCATGAAAGCTTATAAATATTTATTTAGTTTATAAAATGAGACTTTGTCCATTGCATAAACTTTCGAGATATTCGAGCACAAGTAGTTGTTGTGATAAAGAGCCTCGAGGCGTGAAAAAAAAAATTTAAGGAGCTGAATTGGACATAAAATGACATTTAAATTGGCTCTCATTTTGCATCAAACCATGACCTAGTGTTTGTTGTGATTTCTGTACCACACGAATTGTTGTGGCAGTCTATGAATAATCAATGTTGCGCGAGAGCGAAATTTGCACGACGCACGACAGATTCACACTTTATGTGTTGCCTTCAATGTCGATGACTTTCGTAAAAAAAAAATAAATAAACGTGATTTGAAATGATAAATTTGTTTTTCGCTATTCGCATGCACTTCTCTTCTTGTGCTACACTCTAATGATCGATTAATTGCGATGGTCAAGTTGAATACATTTTGCCTTCATTTAATTGATAAATTTTAAAATGCTAATTTGAAATTAGCTTTAAAGAGAAGCGAAAAATTAAATTTTCAGTTCACAAGTGACTTCATTATCTGAAAGTCATCAAATAAAGTCATAAAAACCTCAACTTAATTACTCAATTCAATCCAATTTTTATCAGGCACTAAAATTAACGATACATGATCGTAAAAATTAAATCAAGGACTAGAAAATTTTATAAAAATTTCACATTTCACACTGATGATAATTTAATGCAAATTCTTGAGTATTTTCCACACATTATTATTATAACAAACAACTCATTAAAGACACATTTTTGCTGTTTTTAGAAATTTTTTGTATAACTCTTTTCGCTTTTGTTTAACAGGAAGTTTCAGACCGTTATATTTTGCATGCTCGTCATGTCACTAACTCACATTTTGATACAGTTTTTTGCCAGCCGTCAAGCATTTTTAAGGTGTTATTTTGTTCACTTAAAATTTGGAAAATAATTCAACACATCAAATGTTTAAAAAAAGAAGAAGAAAAACTGATTTAAAAACTTTCGGCCTACTAAGAGTTAAAGCTCAGGACGCATTCACGAGTTAAAATAAACTAAAATTGCTTTATAGTCAGTGGCAGCAATTTATACTCTCTCGCTCACCGATCACTTATGACCAATGCTCAAGCAGGTGTATAAGAGAGCTCGCTCGATATTGCATTGTATTTGTGAGCACCTCATAGAAAAAATTATCGGCATAATGTGAAACAAATAGAAAAAATGCTCATTGATAACAACTCAATTAGTTATTTTTGTATTGTTAGTTAATAATACTGAGCGAATGAGTCTCAGAGAGTGAGAGAAATTGCAAGTATTAAAGTTGTAGAAATTCACATCATTAAAAATTTTATTTAGGGTTGTCATAAATCACCATTATGTAGTTGTCAACATTTATTTTTATCACTTTGTCGCCAATAATTTATAATCAATGTAATTTGTTTCCAATTCAGTGTCAAGTGTGTTTCGATAATCTGTGGTAATTAAAAGTCGTTTATTGCTTAAAAAAAGATAAAGAATATTTTCAGCTTTAAATTTCTAAATTTTTCTATCAAGATGAAATCACGTGCGGAAATAAATTTTCATTGAATTTGACATAAAAATAAATTTTTTTTCATATGATATTGGAGAAAACTATGTGATGATGATGTTATTGAATGCGTCACATGGCAATCATCTTTCTCAATAGAAAATGAAATTTGCTGTTCTTCTAAAATTACTCAACAAATATTTTTTTGCTCTATATTTTACCAGAAATTTTTTCATTATCAATTTTTTCGGTTATCATAAGTAAAATATTGAAAATTCTTTTGTCTCGCTCTCATTCAACTATTGAATGCACTTGCTTTTGTTTTTTAAAGTAAAATATTCCGATAAATAAATATTTCTTATTGTAATGGCTTAAATGAGTCCATAAAGACGTCCAGACAAGCTCGAGACCTTTTTAACATTTTTTTGCAGAGACATAAAACTCGTAATGTGAGATAATTTCATGAAGCCTGCTTATACCAGTGACAACAAACTACAATATTAATGAACAATCTCATTTGCATGAAAAAAATGAAATGAAGTTGATAAGAAGAAAAAAAGCAGAGAGAGTAAATGAAGGTAAGGGATGGAAACAAATTATTATTTAAAATTTTTAAATGAATTTCTAGAGTTCGTCACTTGCACGCATACTTGATTTTTATGCGGATATTTTTGTGCAAGTTGTATGCAAGTTGATTTAGACAAAAAAGTCTCTAACTCATTCAGAATTCGACTAACATTTTAGCAAATTTATGGGAAAGTCAATGATTCTGAAATTTACCAAGTCTTGACCGAATTAAAGAAAAACTTAAAGAATAAAGAAATTTTTGTGTAAGTCAACTTGCACAAAATATGCGCATATCAGCCAAGTAGCCATGCAAGTGCCGACCCCATAAATTTCTTTTGAAGTAAAATTTCTAACAAATTTGAAGATAAAAAATTTTATATTACACGTATTAAATTTTACTTTCCCTTGCATCTTATCTTCTACAAAAACACAGAATGAGAGAAGAGAAGCAAAAGAGTGCAAAACAATCAGTACAGACTCATAATTTGTTCAATCATAAAAGCAGTTATTTATGTAAATTTGTACTTACTAGTCAAACACCTTCTCTGCCCGGTAAATAGCAAAGAAGTTGTTTCATCTGCTTGCATTTTGATCAATTTTTCAATGCTTTTAAAAATCTATTGAGAAAGACAGAATTTCTAGAATGAGAATTTCGTGTGAAATAAAATGAATTTTTTAATTGATAATTGAATAAATGGGTGAGCACTTTTCATATTTACCCCTGTCTTCATTAATCGTATCGTCGGAATGATGAATGACTCGTTGTGTGACGGAACACGCTTCAAAATTGGAGCAGTCACATACAACGCCCTACGCTTCACAGTGGAGTAACAGGAAATCATCATCACTTTTCATATTTTGTGAATTTTATTAGAAATTAATAAATTTAAAATTGATGAGAAAGTAAAATTTCATTAGATAACATTGCATAAGAAAAATTTAAAATATTCTTTCCTTTGAAAAATAATTAAAACCTAATCATCTTCTTATCTCAAAAAATTAACACTTTAATTATGAAATCGATTAATTGAATGAAAATTATGAATGATAGACATGCTAATAATTAACATTTTAAAAA
>JACWBX010000807.1:27534-38518 GCA_014622435.1 Polypedilum pembai
TAAATAGCAAAGAAGTTGTTTCATCTGCTTGCATTTTGATCAATTTTTCAATGCTTTTAAAAATCTATTGAGAAAGACAGAATTTCTAGAATGAGAATTTCGTGTGAAATAAAATGAATTTTTTAATTGATAATTGAATAAATGGGTGAGCACTTTTCATATTTTGTGAATTTTATTAGAAATTAATAAATTTAAAATTGATGAGAAAGTAAAATTTCATTAGATAACATTGCATAAGAAAAATTTAAAATATTCTTTCCTTTGAAAAATAATTAAAACCTAATCATCTTCTTATCTCAAAAAATTAACACTTTAATTATGAAATCGATTAATTGAATGAAAATTATGAATGATAGACATGCTAATAATTAACATTTTAAAAAGGTGCTAAAATACATTTATCTTATTGTATTTGAATGAAAGTCAAGCATAACGGTTTTGAATATTTTGAAATTTTTAGTTAGTTGATACCTCTCATACGTGTGTAAACAAAAAAAATTTCTCTTTATTTATTTTTATTTTTAATAATGGCATGAAAAAGACTTAAAAATAATATATTGAGCTAACATAATGGAGTACATTTGTCAAGAATTAAACATTCCAAGAAAGCAAATAAAAGAGACAAGAACAAAAAATCGTTTTAAATGCATTGTTCACAAAAATTTTCTAAAAGTTTTAATTAAAAGTAAGAAAATTGTTAATGTTCGTGTTTATCCTGGTGCAATCGATGAGTGGCCACAGTTGAAAGAGCTTGGTTCTAATTGGGAGCAGATTTATCTTGTTGTAAGTTTTTCTTATTTTCATTTATTACGAAACATATTTTTCAATGAAATTTTCATGTAATTTGACACCAGCTGATGATATAAATTTTCTCATCAAACTGGATCATAATTTTAAATACTAAAATACTTGCATTTATTTCTAGGCTTATAAAAAATTGAATCAGAAAGTTATTCCACTTCAAAAGTGTAAAAGTGAACCAAATGATAATGAGCTACCATTAACATACTCCCAGCAACTCTTTCAAGTGCAACAAATTAATCACAAAAATTTGTGGAAAGCAGCG
The DNA here is from genome assembly GCA_014622435.1 of Polypedilum pembai. Classification (NCBI taxonomy): domain Eukaryota; kingdom Metazoa; phylum Arthropoda; class Insecta; order Diptera; family Chironomidae; genus Polypedilum; species Polypedilum pembai. The sequence continues at coordinate 28,601 of JACWBX010000807.1, forward strand.
AACAAAAAATATTCTACAGATCATGACACAACGACTAGTACTAAACAGTTTACCGACTCAATTATGTCGACACTCGCACCATATGATTTGATGTTGCGTGAAGTGATAACAAGAATGTATGGTTGTCCCATTATTCATTATAAACTTGATCGATTGAAAAATGATTCAGCTTCAGATGATATCACATTTAATTGTCACTTTGATGTTGAAATGCAGCATGCAAATCAATATCCACTCCTCGGAGCAATCGAATCAAATTCTCATTTCTATTTGCTCTATCAAAGTGTTATTGAAAACTCACTGTTGGATTGTGTGAGTTATTCACCTGCAATTCTGGAAAAGAGCTATAATAAAAATTTGTTCATTATCTACCAACTACTGAATTTACAAAAATCAATGCATGAGAAAGGACTAGTAGTTGGCGATATAGATCTTGATGATATTTATTTAACTGAAAATCTCTTGCTTCGTGTGATTCCTAAATTAGATTCTAATCTTATAAAATATGAGTGCAACGAAGGAATTGAAATGTGTGAAAATTTTGAACAACCTTCGAGTCTTCTCCTTAGTAATCCACAATTCCTACTCAAAGACTATTGTCAAATGTGGTGCACTGGTCAATTATCGAATTTTGATTATCTGACGATCCTTAATAACTTTGCTGGTCGACGAATTGATTCTGCTGATTATCATCATATTATGCCTTGGGTCACGGACTTTTCATCCAAAAATGGTAATTGGCGTGATTTGACTAAAACAAAATATCGTTTGACAAAGGGTGATGCACAGCTTGATATTACTTACCAGCATATAAAAAATACAGCAGAAAACACTGCTGCTCCACATCACGTATCAGATGTTTTGTCAGAAATTACATATTATGTTTATATGGCGCGTAAAACACCAAAGACTGTTCTTTGTCGTCACGTTCGTCCAAAATTTGTTGCTGCCGAATATCCAGCTAGTATTAAAAGACTTCAAGAATGGACACCAGATGGTAATATTTTTAATATAACAAAAAAAACAATTGTTAATATTTTTTATATCCTAAACAGAATGCATTCCTGAATTTTTCAATGATCCATCAATATTTAAATCAATTCATGAAGATTTACCAGATCTCGAAGTTCCAACATGGTCAACATGCCCTGAAGATTTCATAGTAAAGCATCGTGAAGCTCTTGAATCACAATATGTCTCAGAAAATCTTCATCACTGGATAGATCTCACTTTCGGCTATAAATTGAGTGGTAAAGCTGCAGTGAAAGCTAAAAATGTCGTTCTTTCGTTAGTCGATGAACATCAAAAACTTTGTCAACGTGGAGTAGTTCAACTCTTTACTTCACATCATCCACCGAAACAATTTAAAAATCAATGGTTTCAAAAAGTCCCACCTCGAATAAATTCATCTGAAATGAGAAGAAGACTAACAAGAAGTACAGAAGATTTGTCAATGGATAATTATTATGCAATAGAAGGAGCATCAACGACTCCACCATCACGTCTATCGAGTAGTCCTAGAAGAAGCTCTTACATGCCTCATCAATCAGAATCGATTGAAAGATCACCAAGTTATCATGTTAGTGTACCTCGTGGACTTCAAAATTTGATAACTTTACCTTCAAATTATAATCCATTGCATCAATTGAAGGCAGTTGAAAACATGGGAAACTTCATCTCAAAAACTTTCTATCAAAAACCTTCACAAAAATCAGAAAAAGAAAAACAGAAACTTGAAAATCCATTAACTTGTTCTTTTCAAAATTATTTACATGAGCGTGATTCAGAAAATTCATTTACTAACATGATGTTTCTCAAAACTTATGAGGCTTCACTTAAAGATAACAAAATGTACCAAAATTTCAAACAGAGAAAACAAGAAGTTATGAATTTGAAGAAACATTTTAAACAACTTCAGCAAGAAAATCGAGCAAATGAACTAAGAGTACTCGGATGTATAATCATTGAGCTTTTTATGAGCCGAAAATTGAGGTCATTAACAAGACCACATCAAACTTTTGAAGAAAGATATGAGTCTTGCAAACTATTGCTGAAAAATGAAGAATTTCAAATACCAAAATGCGTTGCGTACCCAATTAAACTTCTTTTTGGCATGACAATCGACAAAGAGTGTCAAATAACAAATTTAGGCTTGCCTTCACCTACTGCAGATCAACTTCTTCAACCAATGCTTTCAAATCTTCTCATTCCATTTCCTGATAATTTTTATAAAATTTATGCTGCTATAAAATCTTTAACACAGTTCGAGTCAGCAGTTAAAATGTTAGAATTGTATTCGTTTTATGATTGTGATGGGAAAAATTGTGAAAAATTTGAAGCTCAAGATAAAACAAGAGTTGGAATTCATAGGAAAATTGCTGAATGTAAAGTCAAAGCTTTATCAATATTGACAGAAGGACTTCTTGAACCAGTCAGTTATGAACAATTAAATGCAGCTGAAATTCTTCTTCCTCACATCATTGATATGTTTCAAAACGAAGAAACTGGAATTTTATCAGCTTGGTATTTATTTGATTCTGTTGCAACTGCTATTGGTATTGAAAATACAAAAAAATATCTTCTTGTACCTATTCTGGGACTTTATGATGTTCACTATGACGATCGAGCAAACTTTTTCAATTCAAATTATGACACAACTTTACGCTATACGGCAACATCATTTAGAAGCAAAAAAGCCGTGAAACTTTATCATCATAGTTTTCTTCTTAAATTAATTGTCAGATTTGGGCTAAAGTGTTTTCTTGATAATTTCATAAGCATGTTGATTGAAGCTGCAGGAGGAGCTAAAGATCCTGAAATTGAATTTCCCTATCATCTTCATGACTCTCCACAAGTTGAAAGTCAAATATCAGCAAAAGACTTTCAAGTCTATTCAGAAGGTTCACCTACACTTATTTCACCAGGTTCAAATGACGAAGATGACAAAACAATGTCATCGAAAGTCGTTCAAGATGAAATGTTTGAATTTGACAATGATGAAGCAGACACAAATGCTGCAATTGCTAAAATTATCGATCAGTTTGACATGAAATCAGAAACAGGCTCTATTGATCTCAAATTAGGACATTGTGAAGCTGATGAAGCAGAGGAAGAGAAAACAGCATCTGAAGATCCAAAATCACCAACAATTCCAATACCATCAAGTGTTTTCAAGCGAGGTATTACTGTCGCATCTATTGGTTGTGAAATTGGAAGTCGTAAAAGTAATGATTCATTTGATTTACTATCAAAAACACCTCTTGATCGTGAAGATTCATTGAAAAGCAAAACAGAAGATAAAAGTTCATCTTCAAGAGCACGGTCAAAATCACGTGGACGATCGAGATCAACAAGAATATCTGAAATGAGTGCAGAAAGTTTGCTTTGGCTATCACATCGACTTGGCCCTGTATTGACCGCTCGATATGTAACTAAAAATCTTTTAAAAATGTTGACTTTATGTTATGTGACACAAGAAAATTTATTACCAAGCACAAACTTGAATTTGCCAGCGAATATTGGATTTTTTAGTGTGGCAGATGGTCAAGTAGTGGGAGATGAAAATGCATTAAAAGTTCTAGATTGTTTGACATCAATTGCAGCATTATTTGGTGAACATTTCATTCTCTGCCAATATTTGCCTCATGTAACTGAACTTGTTGCACTATGCAAGAAAAAAATCACAACAACGCTTGAAGGCGGTCTCATCAGTTGCATTCAATTAATTAAATTTATGATACCATGCTTGAGTGATGCGACCATAATGGAACAATTACAAGACAATATTCTCAAAAATATCATCAAACCCGTTATTCGTTTGCTCAATTCAACTCACTTTGTGATGCCAAGTGGATTTCTTGCACGTGGTGTTCTCGCTCGAAAGCTTATTGATCTCTTTTATGTGTTGACAGTAAGAATCGGAACTGAAATTGCTCGTGAACAGCTCTGTGTGCCGCATTTGCAAAGATTTTTTCTTATTTTCGACAAAGCTTACGGAATTGAAGATCCAAATGACTCTAATACTGAAGAAATGCGTGAAAAAGGTCTAGATGAGCTTAAAGAAGTTTTTACTCCGTCCCTTGCTCACTCTGCTTACCTTCCTTTCGTTAGACAACTTGGAGAGGCAATAATGAAAGACACAATTAAGAATCTCGAACTTATTCTCAATCTCTGTCATGAATATGAAGTGCCAAACTATATAAATTGTGACAGCATTGAATCAACAAAAAATCAAGACTCATCTCGACTAAATGTCGATTGTATTGATTCGCCACACAGTTTCGGAACAAATGTTTCAATTGTAGGCAATAGACTTGATTTTCAGGGTAGTGAAAATCAAACATCGACAGTAGTTGATCTCGTTGCTTATAAACTTCAAAATGTCACGTCAAATCGTCAATTAAAAGGAAATTGGTTGGCTTATTGGACTCATGAAATTGGACAGCCTGATAAAGATCAAAGTTTTAATTTGAAACAAATTAAATTGCAGACATTTTCTGGTCATACTAATTCAATTCGAGCAATTTTATGCTTAGACAATGAAAATTCTTTTATGTCAGCATCAAAAGACAAAACTGTCAAGCTTTGGTCATTAAGAAGTGAAGGTGACGGCTCAAAAATTTCTCCGTGTCAATTCACTTACACAGGTCATCGAAAATCAGTTCATTCACTTGCTTTTCTCGAATCAATGCGTTTAGCAGTTTCATGTGATTCTGGCATTCATTTATGGGATCCTTTTGTTGGTGCACAAGTTAATCAAATTGAAGGACAACGATACACTCCAATCTCTATTGTTCGCACTTATCCCGGACCGAGTAGTTTAGTACTTGCTGGAACTGCTGATTCAACTATTAAAGTGATTGATTCACGTATTGCTGATTATGTTCTGGAATGGAAATTAACAACTACACCATCGGGATCAGTGAGATGTTTGACAGTTGCACCAAGTGGTAGTTGGATTGCAGTTGGATTGTCTGCAGGTCAAATTGTTATGCTTGATGGAAAAACAGGAATTATTCAAGCATCGTGGAAAGCAAGTGAAGGTGAATTGCTTCAAATGCAAGCTCCAAATGACAATGAACTTATTACATCAAGTTTAGACAATTCTGTTAGTGTTTGGAATGCTCAGACTGGATCACTTATGTATAATTTAAAGTAAGTTTGAGAATATCTGAAAAAAAAATCTTCACATAAAGCTTAATTTAATTTTGTTCTTTATGTATAGGAGTCCAGCAGAGCCAGCGCACTGCCTTCGAGTAAATGGCAATGAATTGATTGTCGGAACACCAGCAAATCGAATAGGAGCTTATAATTTACTGCAACATGATCACCCTTATAGCTATACAAAGCTCAGGTCAGAGGCTTTCAGCAAAGGTGTTCTAACAACATTTTCATTACTTCAGCTTAATAGACTTTTGTTAGCTGGAAATGATAGTGGTAATATAATATTGCTGTGTTAAAATTTAATTTGAATCTCAGATTTAGAACTTAGAAAAAGACATGTTTAGCTCTTCATATTTATTATTCAGTAAAAAATGATTGAATTTATTACAGATACAGTAGTGAATTGAATATTTTATGTGAAATAAGTTCTCTAAATATATTTTTACCTTACTATATCTCTATTTATGCACATAAAATTACTTTTCACCTTATTAGTGCAAATTTAAATAAGCTTTTATTAGAAAATATAAATAATAAATGCCCCAAAAATATCAACAAAAAGCAAAAATAGAAACATTTTCATATCCATGAAAAAGAAAACACTCAGATGGAAAGTAATAAACTATTAATAATCAAACAATCTCTCACAACAAGATACATGCAATAAAATATATTTTTAATCGAATGAAAATTTCATGTTTAGAAAAATTGTTTGTTTGACTATGAAAATTGCTAATAGACAAAATTATTTAAAAAGCGTGACTTTCTTCAAATAAGTTAATTTTTTGCTTGCTAAAATAGAAAATTAAAATGTCACATTTTGTCATAAATTTAGAAATGTCGTAAAAATGTCACGAAGAACTTTAAATATTTCAAAACAATGAAGAAAAAAGTATAATAAAATGAGTTCATTTGTAGTGTGATTTTTATTATTTTTTTATAAATCAATTATACACATTAGATGAAATAAAGTTGAAAGATTTATTCAGAAAAATATTTTACCGCCAAAAGTTGTTTCTCTCAACCACAAATGCTTTTACGAGAAAGAGAAAATGAAAAAAAAAAGTCTTCCATCGTTGCCTTTTCTATTAACTTGCCTTAATACAAAATCGTTATTCCTCCACTTTCTTAGAAACATTTTAACCGATATAATTTACTAAATACCAAGCAAACATGAAAATAAGCACAACACAACGGCAGCAAACTCATAGCAATGCACGAAACCTTGAGCTCAATTTTTCTCTACTCTCGCCATTGAACTTGAAACACATACTCTCTCGGTCGAAGCTTGTGTTATAAAAAAATTCCCCTTCACATAGTGATTTTACAAAAAAAAAATTCTTCCGACAAACTTTGCACCTTGGAAATATATTTTATATTCTATAAATTCATTGAGTTTCACATACCAAGAGTACAGAAATGTGTGCACAACGAAGAGAAAATTTTTTTGTGTGCTCAAAGTGCTCAATTTATTTGTATTAGTGTTGCTGTAAAAACATTTATGTTTGTTTGTGTTAGTAGACTAGACACTAAAGAAGATGATAATGCAAATGCAAAGTTCTGAATTCTGACAAAAGTTTTTTTTTATTTTGGCAAAAAGCATGCAATTCACAAACCCTTTCTCTTTTTTTCATGACATCCCTTGCACTTTCGTTAAGCAACTATTGCGACCTTCATTTCCTTTAACAACACAAATCCACCAATAACCGGATATGAAAATTCAACAAAATAAGAAATGAGAGCGTAAAAAACTAATTTTGCGTAAATGAAGCATCAAAATTCTTGGATTTCTTGTAGGTGATAGTAGTCCCTCGATGAATTCGATATCCTCAGATCACCAAGCGTCCATAAAAATTCGCAAGTCAAATAACGAACAAAAATAAAAAAAAAAAATAAAAGTATAAAAAATTAAATACATGTGCGGCAGCTCTTTATGTGGCCGAAAATAAATTGCAAAAAAATAAAATAGCGCGGCAGTGAATGCAACAACAACAAGCATGAAGAAACAAGCATAAGTAAGAAAGAGAGAGTTGAAACTGTTTTGGTGAATTCATGACATCATGAATTATCGCTACTATTCGCAAAAGCAACAAAAAAGAAATATTTGAATGAAATCAGCTGATCATCTAGCTAGCTAGAAGAAAAAATTGTGTCAGCAGTGCAGCAATCCATGATTTTCTCATAAAATTTTTGCAAAAAATGAAAAAACCAATAGAAGAATAAGAAAAAGTTTTTGCCGAACGAAATGAGAGTGAGTGAGAGCGAAAGATAAGCGAAGTTCGGGTAGCAAAATAAAAAGAAGACAAAACTCACAATTTTTCATTGCACTTCTTACATTTCATTGAAGCTTGTTAGAATATATTTTAAATTTTGCTAAAAAAAAATACATTTTCTTATCGATACAAATGACTCTCTTGTTAGATCTTGTAAAGTTTAATTTTTTTTGCGAGTGAGAAGAGAAATGAAATATTTGCGAAAATTTTGATATATTGAGAGAAAATTTAAATGATGACTAAATGACATTTGTTGTTGTTTTGTTTAACTCGTTAGAAAAAGAAAGAAATTTTTAATTAAAAAAGTTTTAAAAAATTCACGCAAGAATAGTTTCTCATTACTATGTGTCTAGCAGTCAAAACAGAAAAGGTGACAGTTGAAATTTCAAGGAAAATGCAAATCATGAAAAAATTTCAATATTTCACATCCTTTTCGAGTACAAAAACATGAAATTTCTTGCTTTATTTTGCAATCTGGTTTAATATAAAGAAAACTTATTAAAAAGCTAATGAAGGTCGAAAAAGTAAATAATTTTAAATCCACGCACAATTTCATACAATCGAAAACTTTATAAGACATTAAATTTTCTATCTAGACCATCACAATATGCATAAAAGTTTAATATGGACATTGAAAACTTGCATTGTGAGAAACTCTCCTCTTCACTTCTTTCTACCTCATTTTCTTACACGCGCGCCATAAAAACTTCAATTCATCCAGCATTTCAATTTCAATTCTTTCCAATTTGAGAAGGAATCGAGAATTTGAAATTCTAGTTTGTGGAAAAGAGAAGGAGAAGAGCAAAATCATCTCTATCCTATTCCATTCCATTATTCACAAATGGCAGCATGTAAGGGCAATATTTTTATTATTTCTTTAAAATGGAAAACCTTAAAATGAGAGAGCAAAACTTTACTAGGGCTTCATGATAAAAGAGAAAAAGAGATTCTTGAAAGTGCTCATTGTGTGTATCGAGAAATTTTTGCTCTTATGATCTTTTTTTCTACAGTGTTGGTGATGCAATTAAATTAATTTCTATGTGTTACAACGTTTATGAATTTTTTGCTTTACGCTATGATATTCGAGTTTGCTGAGAATTCTAAAAATTTATAAAATAACGTATTTTTAAAATTTAAATTTTTGAATTTGGAAAAGAAGCAAAAAAATTTCTTTAAAATTTCAAGATTTTTCTAATATTTCAGAAGAAGTATCCAACATTCAATAAGAAAGTTTTATACAATTATACAACATTCAAATCCTGGTAATTCAGACAGAAAAAAGTGACAGTTAGAATTTCGAAAGATTTTTTGAAAATTTAACACTTTTTCGAAAACATAAAACAGGAATTTCCTTCTTTATCCTGCTTTCTATTTATTTTTACGTGATGAATATTGATTAGGAATTAAAAATATTCATATTTGTAAACATAAAGATGAATAAATCACTTTAGAAATGCTTTTTTAGAAAAAGATTCGATCTAGACTACCAGAATTCAAACATGCATATTTGATCGCAGCTATCTCAAAATATCACTACCGTTGACTTATCAAAATCATTTTATTATTCATAAGAAGTTTTTACTGCTTTAAAAGCTTAGAATTTGTCATACAAAGACTATCAATATGATAATTTTATTTGTTAAATTTGACAGAAATCAACAAAAAAAATTCTTTCGTCAAAACTCTTTTCCATTTGTCACTAATTATTTAAAAAAAAATTTCAATCCAACTCTGTATCTTCTATCTCTCTTCTTCAAATATTTTTGCAAATGCCAAAAACAGACCACAATATCGACTATTTTCTTCTTATTCAATTCTATTTCGCTAAAAAATGAATAAGAAAAAAAATGAAACTCTACAATATCATTGATGTCTGTTAGAATTTTATTTTTTCAGACTTTGCAAGTGATTTTAAAATCGTGTTATTGGAAAAAGATTGTGGAACGGTGTGAAATATTTTAAAATATTTCTCAAATAAAGATGCGCGTTGAATAAAAATGTATAGCAAATGCTGCTTGCTTAGTAAATTTGGTGTAGAAAATTTATTTGAGAAAAAGTTTCTGCTCCGTTGATGGTTGCGGAAAAAGAAAAAGAATGTGTCGATATTGCGATTTTATGGAAGGAAGATGATCTCGCATATTTTATTGCAAATTCATTCTGCGCAAAGCAAAAAGTTTATTGCTATAAACTCTTATCGTCTGAATTTCTCGTAAATATTCCTTCCATTTCTCTCGCTCTTTTACACGTGTTTCTGTTTTTCGCAAACTCCTACTTGTCACAAAACAGGGAAATCTATTATTATGAACAACAAGTGAAGTCTTAAATTTTTAACCAGGCTCCCAGGAGGACTTTTTGTTTTAATTTTAAAATATTTATTTTCATTAAAAGCAATTGAATTATTTACCTTTTATGACAAGTATTCAAAATTCCTTTATTTTTCACTCATAATAAATTGGAAATTTTATAAAATATTTTCCAATTT
>JACWBX010000808.1:0-30619 GCA_014622435.1 Polypedilum pembai
CATTTTTTTCCAAAAATGCGCTAAAAATTTTTTTGTTATTTTACTGAAATAAAGTTTGATAAAATTTCTTAAAATGCTAGAAAATAGAATAAGAAGAAGACAAATTTTTGTTGTAATATTTTATTCATTTTGGTAAAAACTATAATATTTCATAAAATTGTTTTTTTTTTTAAACATAATTTTTCTCAATTGCGTAATGTTACGTTTTGCCTTTCAATTGAATAAATAACAAGAGAATAAAATTGGTTTTCGGTTTTCTCTTTGCAAACAGAAATTATTTTTTACTAGCTAATTTATGCTCATGATGAACTTTTCTTTGTCTAGTAGCATTTGAAAAACTTTTTGTCTTTTATCAAAATAAAATTTTGTTTGCAAAAAATAAAATTTTTTTATTACTTTGTAACACTTATATAATGATTAATATGAAGATGCGATAAATGTTTATGTGTTTTTCTTTTTCTTGCAAAGAGACATTATGTGATTTTAAGTATTGATGTGGTGTATAAAAATACTTTTTTAGTCTTGCTGAGGAACTTTTAAATATGAGGGAGAAGTTCAGCACATCTCATTCAAAAAGTAAACTCTCTTGCTAAGGAAAATTAATAAGCTAAAATTTTTTCAAAGCTATGCAACCAAAGCTTAACGGATGCTTGTATGCATATGCATCACGTTCATTTAAAAGAGAATTAAGTTTAATTTAATATCAATTCAAAATTGCTGCGTAATTGAAATCAAATATTTTTTTAATTTCTAAGAATTTTCTCTGAATTTTCTTCTTTTTCATTACGTTTTGTTTACAATAACTAACAATTTGATTTGTTCAAAGTAGAGAATTTTTTATTTGTTACCTACACGATAGTTATTTCTTTAAATGAAGACATTTTCTAGTTAGTTTAAGGTATGTAGATTTTTGATAAACAGGGGACTGACATTTATTATTTTATCTCAGTTGATACATCTATTCAATAAGATTCTTATTTATGTTTACTTTTTAAAATCGAAGATGAAATCATTTTTTGTTTCTAGAGATCCTCAAAATAATTTTTCTTATGTATGACGTTTATTTCGAATTATTTTGAAAACAGAAATTTAACAATATGAGGATCATTCATTAATTTTAAAGTGTGTGAAGCAAGAATATGTTATATGGAGAAAGATTTAAATCCTTACTTTTTATAATTTTTTTGGCTTTTGTTTCCATAAAGCAAGACATAGAGAATTTAGAAATAGGAATAAATATGATAGAAATACAGAAAGAGTGTGAGAAAAAGGGAATATACAAGTTGTAATAAAATTTTACATTTTTCGATTTATTAGGAAGAAGATTATGATGTTTTAAATATCCGAAATTTATTTATCAATAAGTACCTAAGAAGAATTTTCAAAAAAGAAAGAGAAAATTTAGAGAATTTAGGCAGTGTTATTTTATGAATATGAAACTATTTGATTTTTTGATGTGAAAAGATAACAAAAAATTTTAATTTAAAATTCAGTAAATAAATTAATAATTTTAAGATAAAAATCACAGAGGAAATTACTTGAAAGCAAATCGTAAAAAAAATAAGTAAAAAAGTAAATTTATTTATTTTTAAATTCTTCGTACGACTTACTTGAAAGTGATTTTCTCCGTGATAAAAATAGCTTCATCTTTATTTCATCGACTTTAAACCTTAAATTTTTCTATTAGTCGATATTTTTTCTATTTGAAATGAGGATTTAACAGTACTAACACTGGAGTAGGAACTTTAATTTATTCCTTATTGTGGTGTATTGAAAATACTAATGTTCAACTTAGTTTTGAATATTTTTTTTTAAAATCTCTGAACAAAAACTAAAAGAGGACCTGAATGTAAAAAATCTTAAATTATTTTGGACCCATTTTAAAAGTTTTGAATATTGTGTTGTAAGTGATTAAAGGCAGAAAGTCTATTGCATTTATGTAAATTGTATAATAGGCAGGTATTATTTAAAATTGTTTATTAAAATATTTTGATTTGTGATCTGAAAATATAAAATTTCATTCAGGTTTGCATAGCACTTTGTCAGAGTTCTTACATAAGTGCGACTAGATGTTTAACTAAACTGAAAAATTTTGATGACATTTTGAATATTTTTCTAAAATTTAAAATTAATCAATGCAAAATCTCAAAATTAAGGAAAATAACAAAATAAAGGACGTTTTCATCGATTTTTCTCATTTTTAAAATTTGTATTTTAAATTATTTATATACAAATTATTATTATTATTATTATCGAAATTCAGACGGTTATGATTTGTAGAATTTCATGTTTTCATAATCGCATTAATGGGAAGCTCAAATATAATTTAAAATCAAATATTCAATTTTTCTTAAAATTCTTACCGATTTACATAAAATTACCATTTTGAAGTTAATCATAAACTTATATTTAGCTTCATGAATTTATGACATTATGTTCATAATTAACTTTGGTGAAGATGACGCATACATTATTTGTTTATAGGCAAGACACATATTTTTAAATTGGCGTTTCATTATGGAGTTTTTGGAAATATTTCAACAATGAGACAAGATAGGATAAAATTTTTATTATTAATAATTTATATTTCATTGCATTTGAATAGAAATGAAAAAAATTATCGCACTTAAGATGATTCTTGTTTTAAAAAATTCGATTTTGCTATTCAAAAATTCTTTATCATTCTACGATAATCTTGTTTCTACAATTCGTACAAAAATTGATTTAATATCATTTTTATTGAAAAATTTGTTTGATTTTTCTTGGACTCGGATCATATTCATTATTTGGTTCTTTTAAGAGCAGTATGAAACGTAATGACGAAAGTGATATGGAGCAAAAACAATTTAATAATTTCCACATCAAATTCATCATGACTCAAATAAAGCTCTTTATTTTTATAAAATAAAATGTTAAATTTAGGAAGTTCATATTATTTCTCTTTAAACACTATAATTCATTTTATCGTTATTACTTTTTTCTCTTAATCTCGATATGCCATTATTTATTATTTTGTATGATTTCTTCTTTTTTTATTTTTTTAATCGTTTTCTTTGTATTAATTATTATTTTTTCTGCTCGACTAATAATCAAAATTTACTTAACTATTAAGGTGAAAATAATTTTGAAAGTTTTTATTAGAAAAAGACCAAAAAGTATGGAAAATGGGAAATTTTTTAAATAAATTTTTTCATATCGTCACGTGTGAATTTGACATTTTTCACATATGTAATTTTATACTTCGAGAACAAAGTTTTCATGCAATTTGTTGAAAATTCAATAAATATGAATTTGAACATTTTATCGCTAAATGTCTCATGAAATGAAATTTTTTGAGATCTTCTTTGCTCTCTAACTTTTACGCATGGTTTATAATTGTCAATGAAATAGGAAGAGTGAGCGAATTATTAAAAAAATCATTTTAATCGGTAAAAATTGTCAACAACTTTTTCTGTTTATATAAAATTTTCAATTTTTCACTTAACTTTAACAAAACAGCAAAAAAACTTTTTAATAATAAATTTACTTTTCTGCTTTAAACTTTAATGACACCATAGGCCTCTAAACTGCTCACAATAAGATATATGAGCCATAAGCCAATGAGCGCTGTTGCAGTCATGTATTTTGATACTGGAGGTCCACCAAGTTCACCACCGATTCTCTTATTTCTACGTAATAACAATATCATAATTGCAATTGCAGCTTCCGAGCAGAAAAGCGTTACCGAGAAGGCGAGACTGTAATTTATTTAAAAAAGTTTCATAATTTTTTTGAAGCATTAAATTTTTATTTGTTACTTACTTTCCCGATGGTACCTCGAAAGGTTGACCATGATACACATTGTGGTAAATTGCTGCCATTGTCCATGCCAAACCAATACCCAAAAATACATTGACAGCATTACTTCCCGTAACATTGCCAACACTCGCATCTGCATATTTATCCTGAATAGCTGCCACTTTACTTGCAAACGTATCTGATGAAAGAAAATTTTACTAAACGAATTGAAATTTATTTTATTTTATTTTTTAATCTTTACCTGGAATACTCGTTCCAAGAGCAACAAACACAATGGCAGTTACAGAATCTTTAATTCCTAGTGTGCAACCAAAATGGGATGCAACGTCACCGATGACTGCCGTCACAAGGCCAATACATAAAATTGAAACTACAAAGCACAAATAACCACCGTAAAAGTCTATAAAAAGAAATGAAAATACATTTATGATATTAGTTTTGTTAAGTACTGCAAGAAATACTTTTTAAACTTTTCTTGCACTTATTAAAGATATTAAAGCTTAAAAAATTTTTAAACTTACCCGTTGGTGGGATGAATGCAAAGAGAATTTTCCAAAAGAGTGTTAGGAAGTGCATGATATAGTCCATACAACTAGGTGATGGTGGTTCATCGTCTGGATTTCCTTCTTCATCATCATCTTCGCCTATTTAAAAATCAATTAATTTTATTGATGATAGAAATTTTTTTAAAATTTTACCTGGATTCACTGTTAAAGCTTCAATAAATTGTTCTTTCCAGGACGATGTACCAATCAAAATCGATGCGTTTGCTCTTTGTACTAACTTATCTACGGTATTCTGTAAATAAATTAAATGAAAAAATTAATTTCAACCAATCAAAAAAGAATTTCAATCAAATTCTTTACTTTTATGGTGTCTCTCACCATACATTCAAACAAAAATAGTGAGAATATTTTTTTAAATATAAAAGTAAGACTCTCACACAAAAATGTTTTAGTCGCATTTTAAACTTTGAGTAATCTGTTTCCATTCATTTCTCGCAATGATTTTGACCTTGATTTTTATTTCATTACTCACAATTTTTGTTTACATAAAGTCTCGATACAATTTTTGGTCTTCTCGAGGCTTTGCAAGTGCAAAAGTAAAGTTTTTATTGGGAAATCTCGATGGTGTTGGCCGTAGAAAAAATACTGCACAAGCATTAAAAGAAATTTATGATGAATATCGAGCTAAAGAGGATTTTGTTGGGGTTTATTTATTGATTAGTCCAGCGTTGTTAATTATAAAGCCAGAAATTATTAGGCTTGTGCTGGTAAAAGATTTTTCAAATTTCAGTGATCGTGGCATGTACTACAACAAGAAAGATGACCCATTGAGTGCTAATTTGGTGAGTTAAAATATTATTTAAATTCGTTTTGAATTTTTAAATTTAATTTTTCAAGTTGACAATGCGTGTTGAAGATTGGAAGCCAATGAGAACAAAAATTACACCAACTTTTAGTACAGCAAAAATAAGGACCATGTTTGATATCGTCTCACATCTAACTGACAATCTTGTTGATAAGCTATCAGCAAACGATGTTTCAGAAATAAATATTACAGAGACAATTGCATTGTATTCGACCGATGTTATATCAAATATTGCTTTTGGTTTAGAAACAAATTGTGAGAAAGAGTTTAAGATAATTCAAAATACAGAATTATAAATTTCTTTTTTAAGGTTTAGCTGAACCTAATTCTGAAATAAGACAATACAGTAAATTAATTTTTGCAATGAGTCGACGACGACTTATGAAATTTTTCTTCACATCACAATTTCCAAAATTAGCAATAGCTCTTGGACTTACATCGACTAATAAGATTGCCTCAAATTATTTCATGAATCTCTTCATTAAAACAGTAAAATATCGAGAGGAAAATAACATTAGGAGAAATGATTTTATGCAAATTTTAATTGATTTGAGAAATAGCAGTGATGGAAAGGGATTGAATTTGACTGAATTGGCATCAGAGTCATTTATCTTCTTTGGTGGAGTAAATTTAATTATTATTCATAAATTTTCATTTTTTTTAATTGTATTTTTTTTATTATTGTAGGGTAAGAGAATTATTAAAAGTTAATAAAACTCTAGTAAACCTTCAAAATTGGTAAAAATTTTAGGTTTCGAAACAACATCTACAACAATATCATATGCTTTATATGAAATAGCATTTAATCATGAAATCCAAAATAAGCTCCGCAATGAATTGACAGAAAGTATCAAAAATAATAGTGGAAGTTTCACATATGATTCGCTTCTTGAACTTAAATATCTCAACAAAGTTGTGAATGAAACATTGCGGAAGTATCCACCAATTCCGATGTCATTGAGAAAATGTACAGAGACCTATCAGATTCCAAATAGTCAATATATAATTCCCAAAGGAGTTTCTGTCATGGTTCCGATTTTGGCAATTCATCATGACCCACTTTACTATCCTGAACCCAATCTTTTCGATCCCGAAAGGTTTGATGAAGAAAGATTTCGTGAGCGACCAGCTTTTACATTCCTACCATTTGGTGATGGTATGAGAAATTGTATTGTAAGTAACATAAAATATGAAAAGATTGTTGAGTAATTTTATATAATTTTCCATTCAATAGGGAATGCGATTTGCGCTTCTTCAAGCTAAAATTGCAATAGCGAAGCTTATTCTGTATTTTGAGTTTTCAGCTTGCGATAAAACAAACATTCCAATAGAATTTAATCCATCAACACCATTTCTTACACCAAAATCTGAAATTTATTTATCACTAAGAAAGTTTTAATTGAAATAAACATAAATGCATAATAAATTGTGTTTGAAAGTGAAAGTTTTCCGTAACTAAACAAGATTTTTTTGCAAATATTTTTTCTTTCAGTTACATTCGTACCGTTGCAGTGTGTGCATCATGTATTTCTCAGTGATATTTCTTCTTCTTTTCTTCACATACATTTATATGTGGTTAAATAAAAGAAGAAATTACTGGAAAGATCGTGGATTTTTGCATGAAAAATTAGAATTTCCCTTCGGTTCATTTAAGGGAATCGGCAGTGAAAAATCAATGTGTATTGGATTGGATGAATATTATAAAAAGTATAAAGGAAAAGGAATGGCTGTCGGTTTATTTTGCTTTGTTAAGCCATTATTACTTCCTATTGATCCCAAATTGATAAAAATGATTTGCGTTCAAAATTTTGATGCTTTTCAAGATCGATTGATTTATTATAATAAAGAAGATGATCCAATATCAGTTCATTTACTTGCACTTGAAGGTAATTTAAAATAATTATGGATTTTTAAATCTAATTTATTTCAATTTAGGACAAGAATGGAAAGAAAGACGAGTCAAACTTACACCAATGTTTTCATCAGCAAAAATGAAATTAATGTTCGATATAATTCAATTAATTGGCAATCATTTTGTGCTATCGCTAGACAATGCAATTAAATCGTCTAATCAACTTGAAATGCATGACTGGTTAGCACGTTTTACTACCGATGTTATCTCAAATGTTGCCTTTGGTATGGACAGCTCTAGTTTAAAGAACCCTCAAGCTGATATGCGAAAATATGGCAAAGAAATACTAAATCTTGGTTCAACTGGTTTTCTTAAATTTCTTTTTACTTCTTCATTTCCTGATTTGTCTCGTAAATTGCATATTACAGCAAATAAGAGAAGTGTCATTGATTTCTTTTATAACATATTTAAGAAAAACATTGAACAACGTGAACGAACCGAAGCTTTTCGCAAAGATTTTATTCAAATTTTGTTAGAGTTAAAAAATAGTTCATCATTGACAGTCTCGGAACTTGCTGCAGAATCATTTATTTTCTTTTTGGGCGGTAAGTTTTATAACTCGTTGTGTGACTTACATTATGCAACGCGTGAATGCTCAGTTACGTAATATTATATTTGCAGAAGTAACATTGAACTTAAATATTTAGTCTTTTGCTGAAACTTTTACCTCGACACTTCAATGGAATTATAAACATTTACTAAAATTAATTTTATTAAATTTATATTTAAGGTTTTGAAACATCAAGCAGTTTAATGTGTTTTACAATTTATGAACTTGCATTAAACCCAGACATTCAAGTTCGATTAAGAGAAGAAATTCTTAATGGAATTTCAGGAAATGATGGAAATTTGACTTATGAATTACTCAGTGAATTTAAATATCTCGATATGGTCGTCAATGAAAGTTTAAGAAAATATCCACCGGCATTCTTTTTAACAAGAGTTTGTAGGAAAGATTTTCAAATCCCTGGAACTAATATGGTTATTCCAAAAGATACTGATATCAATGTTAATATTTACTCAATTCATCGCGATTCTGAATATTATCCTGAACCTGAAATTTTCGATCCAGAAAGATTTACACCAGAAAATATCAAATTGCGACCATCATATACTTTTCTTCCATTTGGTAAGATTTTGATTAAGATTTGCAAGGGAAAAGTACTAATTGAAATAATTAACATAAATTTTTCTAAAGGTCTGGGTCCAAGGAAATGTATTGTAAGTCAATGAATTCTTTAAAATAAATTAATTTTTAATTTTTAATTTTTTTCTATTTATTTTTTAGGGTAAATTTTAAAAATCAAAGAAAATTTATTATCAGTTAACAAAATTCTTTTAAAGGTGGACGCTTTGGAATAATGCAATCAAAGATGGGAATTGCAAAACTTATTCAAAATTTTGAATTTTCACCTTGCGAGAAAACATCGGTGCCACTTGATTTTTCACCATCAGGAATATTTTTAGAGCCAAGAAATAAAATGTGGCTTAATGTCAAAAAGTATGAATGAAAAGTCACGTTTGAAAACGTGAATAATTTCTCTGATAACAATAAAAACTGTTGTTTACTTTTTATGAGTGTATAAATATTTCGACATATTTCAATAATTATTAAAATCAGACTTTTGATAAGATAAAAGAATGATGACTAGGGGTTTACAAATCGGGAAAATTCCCGGGAATTCCCGGGACGGGAATTTCCCGTTCCCGTTCCCGTTCCCGAAGATAATCCGGGAAATTCCCGGATCGGGAATTTTTCCATACATTTGTATAAAAATTTACAACTTTTTTTGTCACACAATTATTTTTCAAAAGAAATTTCTCGAAAACTTTCACAAAAGCAATTTTAATTAAATTTATGAAGAATAAATCAATTCTTAACAAATTTTTCAAAAATTTTGGCAAAAAATTTTTTATTCAAAATTTAAATTTTTTTGGTAAAACTTTTTCAAATTTCTAATGAAAATTGATTTAGACTCTATATCATTCAGAAAACACCTTTTTTGACCAATTTTTCAAGCAGTCATGGTCACTTCTTAACAAAAATAGAAGCCGGGAAATTCCCGGGAATTTCCCGTTCCCGGCCTGCTTTTCCCGTTCCCGGAATTCTCAATTCCCGGGAAATTGTAAACCCCTAATGATGACTTTTGAGACATAAAAAAGATTATGAATAAAGTTTTCCATCTGTATAAAAACTGATAAGATATTTTATTTATGCTTATCATTGAAACAATTTTGTATAAAAGCAGCATGTAAGACGCTTGAAAAAATCAGTCTTTGTTGGAACTTGTATAAAAATCAAACATAATGAGTGTAGTTTTGACTGTGTTTTTGCTGATAATTTTTAGCCTATCTTATTTATGGGTTAAAAGACGATTTAGTTTCTGGAAAGATCGAGGCTTTATGCAAACTGAAACATCATTTCCTTTCGGATCATTAAGTGGAATAGGAATTAAATTATCAATAACAGAAGTGATGAACATACATTATAAGAAATTTAAAGGAAAAACTTCAGCACTTGGTTTTTACAATTTTCTCTCACCACAAATTCTGCCTACTGATCCAGCATTAGTTAAAGAAATTTTAATAAGAGAATTCCAATCGTTTCATGATCGTGGATTTTATTATAATAAGAAAGATGATCCAATGAGTGCTAAGTAATTTATTTTAGTTAAATTTTTTCTACAAACTAAATTTATTATGATTCCTATAGCATCCTCACATTAGATGGCCAAGAATGGCGAGTTCGTCGAGTTAAATTATCGCCAATATTTAGTTCAGCTAAGATGAAAATGATGTTTGAAATTATTGACTCAATTGGTAATGAATTTGTAAAATCAATCGAACAAGATATTAAGAAATCAAATATTTGTGAAATGCGACAATGGTGTCAAAGATTTACAAATGATAACATCGGAAATACTGTATTTGGCATCAATACAAATTGCCTTGAAGATCCCAACAATGAATTTATGAAAATGGGAAGAAGACTTTTTGAACTATCAAGCTTAGAAATTATAAAATTTTTCACTGCTACAGCATGGCCTGATGTAGCAAGAAAACTCGGTATTTTATTTAATCCAAGGAAAGCAGCAGATTTCTTCCAAAATACTTTTCTTCAAACATTTGGAAATCGACTGAAAAATCCAATTGTTCGAAATGATTTTGTTCACTTGTTACTTAATTTAAAAGATGCATTTACACCGATAGAATTGGCTGCAGAAGCATTTTTGGTTTATACAGGTTTGTTTTAATTTTTTATATTTTATTTTTGCAATACAACTGTTCATAAATTTATACTCAGGTGGCTTCGAGACAAGTTCAACATTAATGCAATTTACACTTTATGAGCTTGCATTGAATCAAGAAATTCAGAATCGTTTAAGAAAAGAATTAATCGATGGAATTGAAGAAAATGATGGAAAACTGACTTATGATTTGCTTTATAGCTTCAAGTATCTAAATATGGTCATTCAAGAGTCATTAAGAAAATATCCACCAATTCCGAATGTTTTCCGAAAATCTACAAAAGATTTTCAAGTTCCCAACACAGATCTTGTGATTCCTAAAGGAACTAATATAATCATAAATATTTTTTCCTTCCATCATGATGCAGAATATTATCCAGATCCTGATACGTTTGATCCAGAAAGATTTAATGATGAAAACGTACAAAATATTCATCCATACACGTTGCTTCCATTTGGAACAGGTCCACGAAATTGTTTGGGTGAAAGATTTGGAATTATGCAATCAAAAATTGGAATTGTTAAGCTGATAACAAACTTTATTTTCTTGCCATGTGATAAGACATCTATACCGATAAAATTTATTCCGAGTGCACCGTTTTTGGCGCCTGTGAATGGAATTCAATTGAGACTTGAAAAAATTGAGAAAGATTAATTTTTTTTGTGATAATGCTAGTGTTAATGATAAGTTTATCATTTTACAACTATGATTCTTTATTTAAAGAAAAAATAATGTGAAAAATAAAATTATTAGATAGAATTTTCAAATAATCCTATTATTGATTTCAAAAAGTTTCGAATCATTGATTGATAAATTTTGAAAAGCCGGTTAGATTGAATAAAGAGAATTTTGAGAGAAAATTTTGAATGTAGTTGTGCAAACATTCAAACATTTATCTCATTTTTTACTAAATATTTTTTCAGTCACAAATTGAAAGTCTTTGAAGATACATCAAAATGAGTTTGGTTTTAGCATTATTCATTATTTTAATTGTTGCATTTTGCTTTTGGAAGAAGAAACATTTTAATTTTTGGGCAGTTCGAGGTTTTCTTCAAGCTGATGGATCATTTCCTTTAGGTTCACTTAATGGTGTTGGTACAAAAATGTGCTCAACTGAAAAATACGACTCAATTTATAAAAGTTTTAAAGGCAAAGCACCTGTTATAGGATTTTATAATTTCTTATCACCATCAATTCTGCCCATCGATCCTGAGTTGATTAAAAATATTTTGATGAAAGATTTTTCATCATTTCATGATCGTGGATTATATTACAATAAGAAAGATGATCCAATGAGTGCCAAGTAAACAAATTAATTTTGCATTTAAAAAATATTTTATTAAATTTTCTCTAAAGTTTAGTGGCATTAGAAGGTCAAGAATGGAAAGATCGTCGAACAAAAATTACTCCACTTTTTTCATCGGGCAAAATTAAGATGATGTTTGAAATAGTTATTCAAATTGGTGATAAATTAGTGAATGCTATAAAAAGAGAACTTGACGAGTCAACTGAACAAGATATGAGACTTTGGGCACAAAAATATACAAATGATACTATTGGAAATATCGCATTTGGACTTGAACTAGCTTGTGAGTGTAAACGATGTTTATTATTAATTTTTTTTAATAATTCGTTTGATTTCAAGGTCTTGATGGTGAAAATTTAGAATTTTTAAAAAATGGAAAGAGACTTTTTGAACTTAAACCGTTAGAAGTATTGAAAATACTTTTTACATCTGAAATGCCTCAAGTGGGAAGAATATTTGGTTTGAAATTCACAGCTGGAAATACTGGAGAGTTCTTTCATAACACTTTTCTACAAACTTATAATTATCGTCAAAGTAATCCAATTGACCGTAACGATTTGGTGTCTTTATTACTCGGATTAAAAAATGTTTACACACCAACTGAACTCGCAGCTGAAGCATTTTTAGTATATACAGGAGGGTACGTTAAATGTGAAATTAAAAGAATTTTAAAAGTTTTTTAAAATGTTTTTCATAACATAGTTTTGAAACAAGTTCAACTTTAATAACTTTTGCTCTTTATGAACTTGCATTAAATCAAGAAATTCAAAAAAGATTGCGAAATGAAATTAATTCAGGAATCAAAGAAAATGACGGAAAGCTCACATACGAGTTGATGAATAGCTTCAAATATCTCGAAATGGTTATAAATGAGACATTGAGAAAATATCCACCTCTTCCTAATTTGTTTAGAAAAACAACAAAAGATTATAAAATTCCTAATGAAAATTTAATGATTCCTAAAGGATCATCACTTGTCATCAACACTTATTCATTGCATCATGATCCTGAATATTTTCCTGAACCTCAGAAATTTCACCCAGAACGATTTAATGAAGACAATATTGGAAAAATTAGGCCGTACACTTTTTTGCCATTTGGTAAGTTCTTTGAAAGAGTTTTTTTTTTGTTTTCTAACTTTTATTCTTTACTATAGGAGCTGGAGCAAGAAATTGTATTGTAAGTATTAAAGAAATTATGACAAAAAAATATTTAATGAAGATTTTTCAATTAGGGAATGCGATTTGGAATGATGCAAACAAAAATAAGTCTTACGAAATTGGTTTCAAAATTTTCTTTTACACCATGTGCTAAAACAACAATTCCAATGAAATTTGTGCCTTCTTCGCCATTTATTTGCCCTGTTGGTGGAATGTATTTGACTTTAGAATCATTGCAATGATTAAAAGTAAAAAGGATAAATATTTTAATTTCTTTTTTTATATAAATTTTTAAAGTTAAAATTTCACATTTTTAAATTTGCAAATTAAAAATAATAAATGATAAAAAATGTAATTAAAGTTTATGAACTTTTTCACCTAAAACATTATGAACTTGAAAACTCTATGAACATGTGCATGAAATCGAGCGTAAGATTTGTTGCTCTACAAAATGCATTGATTGTTGAGTATAAAAAGAATAGCAAAAGTCTTTTAATAAATTAATTTAATTCGAGTTCTCGTTTAGTCAAGTTGAGTGAAAAATGATTCAACAATTATTTTTAACAGTTTGTTTAATTAGTTTCTTAATTACTTGGATAAAAAGGTTTTTTAATGTGTGGAGAAATCGTGGATTTTTGCAGCTCAATGGCAAATTGCCATTTGGTTCATTTAAGGGCGTTGGTTGCATTATAACCAGATTTCAGGCTCTTGACAATTGTTATAAAGCTTTCAGAGGAAAAGCGCCTGCAGTTGGATATTATTCACTCTTCAAAGCAAATTTATTATTGCTAGATCCAAATTTAATCAAAAACGTTCTTGTTCATGATTTTACATCATTTCATGAACGCTCACTTTATCATAATAAAAAAGATGACCCACTGTCTTTTAAGTATTTATAGAAATTTTTCTCAAAATTTAAGTTAATTAAAAATTTATTATACCAGCACTCTCACACTTGATGGACAAGAATGGAAAGAGCGTCGAGCTAAATTGACACCATTATTCACATCAGGAAAAATTAAAATGATGTTTGATATAATTGATAAAATTAGTGATCAATTGGTGACTGTTATTGGAAGAAATTTGAGAGATTCAAATGATCAAGATATGAGGAGCTGGTGTCAAAGATTCACAGCTGATAACATTGGGAGTATTGCTTTTGGAATTGAATGTAATTGTGAGTAAATTAAAAATTTCTGTAAAAATTCAAATTACAGCAAATTGGTTTTTAACTCTGGAAATTTTCATAACATTTTTTTAGGCATTGAGCATGCAAATTCAGAATTCATGAAATATGGCAGAAAAGTCGTTGATCTTTCACCTTTACAATTTTTTAGTATGATTTTTTCAAATAATTTTCCAAATGTTGCACGAATATTAGGTTTTAGGTATTTTCCTAAAAATGTTGCGGACTTTTTCATGAGTATTTTTCAACAAACATTTGAATATCGTGATAAAAATGAAATAAATAGAAATGACCTTGTTTCATTGTTGCTAAAGCTTAAAGATGAGCTCGACACTACTGAAATGGCTGCAGAATCGATACTAACATTTGCTGCAGGTAAATTTATTATTAAAGTCAACTTTATAGAGTTATTGTACTACTAATTAATAGCTAGATGCTGCAGAAGACAGAATTGTTATTCTTAGAGACTATTTCTATATTTTTTTATGGTATCTATACAGACGAAATTTACGCGTAAATTTCGATAGACACGTAAACATAGGACACAAGTATGACAATTTTATAGTCTTTTTGATACTGTTTGAAATATTTTTTGTCCGCCATAAATTTTTTGGTGGGTTTTTTTTTGTGCGCTATTAGAGTTTTGGCGGATTCAACAATTTTTTTTTATAAAATCCGCCATCTAAAGTGGCGGACAAAAGAATCCACTGTTTCTTAAGCGGCAGACTTTTTCAAAAATTTTAAGAAAAATTGCTTAAATCCGCCACTTTTTTATTGGTGAACAAAACAATATCCGCCGTAAAGACTGAATCTTGACTGTGTTTAAAATTGAAAAAAATATTTTGTAGGCTATGAAACAAGTTCAACATTAATGCAATTTACTCTTTATGAACTTGCATTGAATCAAGAAATTCAACAACGATTAAGAAATGAAATTAAAATTGGAATTGAAGAAAACGGAGGAACATTGACTTATGAACTTCTCAATGAATTTAAATATCTTGATATGGTCGTTCAAGAGTCTTTGAGGAAATATCCACCAATTCCTTCCTTTTCAAGAAGATGCAGCAAAGATTATCATATACCAAAGACTAATCTTGTTATTCCAAAAGGAACAACTGTATTTGTGTGTGCTTATTCGTTGCAAAATGATCCTGAATATTTTCCAACTCCAGAAAAGTTTGAACCCGAAAGATTTAATAAAGAGAATGAGAAAAATATTACACCATTTACTTTTCTTACATTTGGTGAAGGACCACGACAATGTTTAGGTAATGAAAATTTTTAAAATCTAAATTTTGAAGAATTAAAACTTTAATGAAATTTTAGGTATGAGATTTGGCGTATTGCAGGCAAAGATGGGAATAGCAAAACTAATTACAAACTTTTCATTATCTCCTTGTATTAAAACAATGATTCCAATGAAATTTAAGCCCAGTGCTCCATTCTTAGCACCACAAGATGGTATGTGGTTAAAAATTGAAAAACTTTAATTATTTTTTCTTTTATATAATTTCAAAAATTAAAAAAAATTTAAATGAATTGTTTTGTAAACAAAACCCTTGTAAAAATTTATGATTTTCAATACGACCTCTTTTGGTATAAAATAAAACTAAATTTACATAAACAAAATTTTTTATTTCTCTAAAATTTTCAATGATTATGAATATTTTAAACTGTTGTCGTATTTGTTTAGAAGAAACAGCTTTCGCAGCATTTAATTTATGTGAATATATTGGAAATACAACAATAAAAAGTTTAATACAAGAAATATGCCGAAACGTTGATGTGAGCAAAAAAAAATTTTATTTTCATTTTGTTGATTTTAATTTTTTCATGTAGCTTGACTTCAAACCTGATTTAATTTGTGGCGATTGTTTGAATGAGCTAAAAATAGCATGCAGTTTCAAACAAAAGTGTGAAACATCAAATCAATTCATCAAAAACATCAACTTTCAGACAAAATTTCAAATTTTTGATAATGACGATAACGATTTTATTGATACAAATCTTTTTGATGAAGATTATTTCATGAATGAAAATGAATTAAAGCCAGACTTTGAAGAATTATTAGAAAGCGATACAAAAATAAAAACTGAAAGTGTGAGCAGCTTTGACAGCAAAGGAGTTCAAGTTGAGAGCAATCAATTTATTGAAAAGAAGAAAATTAATAAAAACTCAAAAAGATCATTGATAAAATGTGCAAATTGTGAGGAAGATTTCACTGGCCCAGCAAAATTGATAATTCATTCGAAAGAAGTTCACAATGATTTAAAGCCTTTTAAGTGCAAACAATGTTCACGATCTTATATGAATCCTAAAGCATTGAAAGTTCATACAAGAAGTCATGATAAAGACAAAAAGTTTAAATGCAATGAATGCAATGCAAGTTTTCATGTGAAATCAAGTCTTATCTCTCATTCAAGCATTCATTCTGGACAAAAATACGAATGTGGAATTTGTACCAAATCTTTTAGTTCATTGAGCTACATGCGCCAGCATCAAGCAACTCATACAAAAACAGGAGAAAATTTTATTTGCACATTCAATGATTGCCATGAAAAGTTTCCTAATCAATTAGCATTGAGATCACATTTAAAAGTTCACTTGGAAAGAAAGTTTATTTGCAAAATTTGCCCAAGTGCATTCAAGACCCAGCAGAGTTTGAGAATTCATTCACTTAAGCATTCGTCAGGAGATTCAAATTTATTTCAATGCCACATATGTGGGTTTGCAACGAAATACCGTCAGCATTTTCAAGACCATGTTTTCTCGCACAGTGCTAAAAGAAATCTGGAATGTTTTCACTGCAGAAAAAAGTTTAAGAAAAAGACGCTTTTGGTGCTTCATATGCAGACTCATTTGAGTCAGAGAAAGTTTATCTGCAAATTTGAAAACTGTCAAAAATCTTTTAAGACTTATAATTCATACTACGCACACAAAAGGAAGCACGAAATGAAAAATTCACCGAAGTTCAACTGTGCAAGCTGTGATAAAGTTTTCTCATCTCATTCGGTTTTAATGGCTCACCGAGTCATACATACGGGTGAGAAAACACATCTATGTCACTATCAAGGATGTACCAAAGCTTATGCCCATAAACAAAATTTAAACATGCATCTTTTAACTGCACATATTCAAAACGGAGTCACATATCAATGTGATTTATGTCCAAAAATTTTAGCAAATTCAAATCAACTTCGTGTTCATTTAAATAAAATCCATAAAGCAGAAAAAAATTTTAAATGTTTAAATTGTGAAATGAGATTTTCATCAAATCAATTATTGCAAATTCATCAAAAAGTTCATCAACCAAAAATCTTTAATTGTGAATTTTGTAACTACAATTCAAATTATGAAAATGATCTCAAAAAACATTTGTTGAAAGCTCATGAAGAAAATAAAGAAGTTTGATAATAAAAATGAAAATTTCTCTCAATTCTCTCTTGCTTTTAATCAGCTGACAAGCGTAAAAATTCTGAGAGTGAAAGTTGTAAATGTATTAGTGTCAAATACTTGTTGAGAAAATTCTGTTGCTTGTGTTAGTCAAATATTGATTGACAAAATTTTATTCTAAGTTTCTTTCTCATTTTCTCTCATTCATGTGCAACATTTTCGATAATATAGTCACGAAACGATGAATACAACTCTTTATTTTGTTGTCGCTGTTATCACGCTCTGTTATCTGTGGATAAAAAAGCGTTACAATTTTTGGAGAAATAGAGGATTTCTACAAGCTGAAGCTTCATTTCCTTATGGCTCCTTTAAAGGAATTGGTACAAAAGTTACATCGTACGAGGCATTAGATGTTTGCTATAAAGAATTTAAAGGAAAAGCACCAGCGATTGGAATTTATTCATTTTTTTCGCCAAACATCATGCCAATTGATCCTGAGTTGATAAAAAATATTCTTGTTAAAGATTTCTCATCATTTCAAAGTCGTGGAATGTATTACAATAAAAAAGATGATCCAATGAGTGCTAAGTAAGAATTTTATAATAAAATATTTCTAATTTTTAAAAAAATTTTCATAGCATTCTTACACTCGAAGGACAAGAATGGAAAGATCGTCGAGTTAAGTTTACACCAATGTTTAGTTCTAGCAAGATGAAAATGATGTTTGAAATCCTCGACAAAATTGGTGATAAATTAGTGAATACTCTTGGAAGTAAAGTAACAGAATCTTCTGATCAAGATATGAGAAATTGGAGTCAAAGATTTACTGCTGACAATATTGGAACTACAGCGTTCGGAATCGAATGCAATTGTGAGTAAATTATCAAATTTATCAAAAATAAATCTGTTTTAATAAATGATATTTTACCAATTCTAAGGTCTTGAAAATCCCAATTCAGAATTCATGAAACATGGAAGACGATTGTTCGATTTAACAACCTTTGAACTCATAAAATTCTTCTTTGCTGTTGATTATCCAAATTTGGCTAGAAAATTAGGTATAAGGTTTAATCCTAAAGAAGTAGCAGACTTTTTCTACGAAACTTTCATTCAAACTTTTGAATATCGTGAGAAAAATAAAATTCAAAGAAATGATTTTGTATCGATGTTGCTTGAACTCAAAGAACAATTTACGAGAGTTGAATTGGCAGCTGAGTCGATGTTAGTTTATGCTGCTGGGTAGGCTATTGTGTATAGTTTAAAAATTTAAAATCAAGTTTTAAATTTTTATCAAATAGATTTGAAACAAGTTCCACTTTGATGACTTTCACACTTTATGCACTTGCACTAAATCCAGATGTTCAACAAAAATTGAGAAATGAAATCACAACAGGAATTGAAGAAAATGATGGAAAATTAACTTATGAAATGCTTTTTGGATTCAAATATCTTGACATGGTCATCAATGAAAGTTTAAGAATGTTTCCACCTATAGCAGACAACATGCGAACATGCAATGCAGACTACAAAATTCCCGGCACAGATTTAGTTATTCCTTCAGGAACAACTATTGAAATCAATACTTATTCTTTACATCATGATGCTGAATATTTTCCAGAACCAGAGAAATTTATTCCTGAGAGATTTAGTGAAGAAAATGTCAAGAATATCAAACCTTGCACATTTATTCCATTTGGTAATAACTAATATAAATTTAAGATTATTTATGAAAATTTTCGTTCATTAGGTTCTGGACCACGACTTTGTTTAGGTATGAGATTTGGTCTTATGCAGTCAAAGATGGGAATTACAAAATTAATTACAGAATATTCATTTTCACCTTGTAAAAAAACTACAATTCCAATGAAATTTGTAGCTAGTGCTCCATTTTTAGCACCACAAAACGATATGTGGTTGAAAGTTGAAAAAATTTGATACTAGATGTTTTATTTTAAAATACTGTCATCAAAAATTGTTAATTTTTTAAGAAAGTTCTTATAGTTTAAATTCATAATTTAAGTTTAGAGAAATGCATTGAAAAATTCTGAATAAATTTATTCATCTTGAAAATCTGTATTAAAGTATAAGAATCTACAAAAAAATTAACTTTTCTTACAATTCTTTTAGTTTTTTGATCGATAGAATTTTATAAATTGCTTTAGATTGCTTATTAGTCAATGAAGCTTAAAAATCATTATATAATGATTAAGAAAGCCTACTGATAAAATAGAAAAAGGTGAGCAAAATTCCTTTTTTTTTTTGCCCATACATTTTCTATGAACTACAAGTTCAAAATTTTCAGGATATATAAAAAAGATTGAAAATGAAATTAATTGCACAACATAAAGGAAAATTCACATATGAGGTTATAATGAAAATGGAATATCTCGATATGATGTCTAATGAATTAATGAGAGTGCATCATATTGTGAATTGTCCAATGAGAATTGTGCAATTCTCCACGATGAGAGTTTTTAGTTAATTCAGAAAAGTTTGATGCTGAGAGATTCAATCAAGAAAATTCGTTGAAACGTCCATATATTTATTTATTTTTCAATCTTGGACAGTACATTGGTTTGAGCTAAAAACATTCTATTAAAAATTGTCAAAATTTGAAATTTTTGTTCAGATGTGTCACAATGCAGACAAAATTAGGAATGGTTCATTTATTGAGAAATTTTAAAATTCTTTTATGTGTCCGTACAAAAATTTCAATGAAAATTGTTCTTGCTCAAGAATTTATGACATTTGAAGGAGGAATAGACTTAAGTTTGAAAATTAATTTAAAAGTTTTCCTCAAATTTTTCAACTCAAAAACAAAGAAATTTTAATTCAAAATTTGATCGAAATTTTTCAATAAATATGTTTTTTTAAAATAAAAGAAATTAATTAATGTGACCTTGAAAAAGAAGATGTATAGAAATTCAATGTTTACTCAATTCACAATTCTCTCTCGCACGCATACATATACTTGAAAAGCAAAGTTTTACTATTCTATAAATATTAGAGTTTATTTTTCAGTATTCGTGATTCATTTGGTGGAATAGTATCGCAAAATGTTTTTCTACATATTTGTTACAATAATTTTTTTAATCTATTTATATTTTAAACAATTATATTCTTATTGGGAACGACGCGGATTTCCTTACATACCTGGAAAATTTCCACTTGGCAGTATAGGAAATTTGGGATTCAAAGAACATTCTTGTACATTTTTCAAGCAACATTATGACAAATTTAAAGATCAAGCACCTGCTTTTGGATTATATTTTCTTATGCAAACGACAGTTGCTATTACCGACCCTGAACTTATAAAAGAAATTTATGTAAGAAATTTTGAAAGTTTTCATGAGCGAGGATTTTTTGTCAACGAGAAAGCTGATCCATTATCAGCACATTTGTTTGCTCTGGGTGGTCAAGAATGGAAAGATTTGAGAGCAAAATTGACACCAACTTTTACTTCAGGGCGAATGAAGATGATGTTTCCGCTGGTATTGAAAGCAGCTGATCGAATGATTGAATATTTAATGCCATATGCAGACAAAGTTGAAGAATTGGAAGTCAAAGAAGTTTATGCTGCATTCACTACAGAAGTCATTGCAAGTGTTGCATTTGGTTTAGAGATTGAGTGTCTAGGAAATCCTGACAGCGAATTTAGAAAAGTTTCAAAAACACTTTTTGAACCGACGAAATTGGAAAACTTTAAAATCATGTTTATCTTTGCTTTTCCTGAACTTGCAAAATTATTAAACATGAGATTTATCCCAAAAAAATCGGCAAACTTTTTCATGAATGTAATTCGTGATACATTAGAGTACCGCGAGAATAATAAAGTGGAGAGGAATGATTTTTTACAACTGTTGATAAATATTAGAAATACTGAAGGAATGACTTTTAATGAAATTGCTGCGAATTCTTTTATTTTCTTCAGTGCTGGAAAGTTTCACAACTTTAAATTTTGTGCAAGTTTTAATTTCTAACTTTAAATTTACAGGTTTTGAGACAAGTTCAAGTGTCATGACATTCAGCACTTATGAACTTGCATTGAATCAAGATATTCAAGAAAGATTAAGAAATGAAATTAATGAAGTTGTAGCAAAATATGATGGAGAAGTAACTTATGATGGTATAATGGAAATGAAGTACCTCGATATGGTTTTTAATGAGACACTTCGAAAATATCCAGTTGTAGATGCTCAAATCCGAAAATCAGTTAAAGATTTTAAAATTCCAAATACAAATTTAGTAATTCCAGCAGCTACTGGTATTATAGTCCCTGTTTATGCATTACATCACGATGAAAAATTTTGGAATAATCCTGATAAATTTGACCCCGAAAGATTTACACCAGAAAAAGTGCAAAAACGGTTGCCATACACATATATTCCTTTTAGTGAAGGACCTCGACAATGTATTGGCTTAAGGTAAAAATGAAATTTAAAAAATAATGCTTCAAAATTTTTTTAAAATTCTTTCATTTTAAAGATTTGGAACGATGCAGGCAAAAATTGGAATTGTCAAACTTGTGAAGAATTTTAGAATTTTCAAATGCAATAAAACTTTAATACCAATGAAGTACAATCCACCATCTGGTTTTATGAGTCCCATTGGTGGAATGTGGCTTAAATTTGATAAATTGTAAACTTTTGTCTGATAAATAATCTTTCATCACACGCCTTATATGTAACTTTATTTGTCAAACATCACTTTTATGGAGAATTTTAATCGAATAGACAAAATATTTATCTTATCAACTCATTTGTTTACCATATTTGTAAAAGTGTTTAAATCTTTCATAATCATATTGAAGTAATCTTTTAAGCTATTCTTGTATAGGTGCATGTATGTATGCATTTGACAACAAATTTATAGAAATAAAAGAATAAAATTTTCTTCACATTATCAATAACAATTTGTTCAAGCAAAAATTGCTTTATTTATTATATTTAATGATATTATGTTTAGAAACACAAACCGAAAGCTTTACATTATATTTTAATCGTACTTGCTGCTCATGCTACCAAAATGAGTGAAATATTTGATTGTATTCTTATCATAAAATAATTTCATATCTAGCAAATAATTTTTGATGATTTTTCTCTCTTTTAAACTTGTGAATAAATACAAATAAACGTGTGAGTTTTAAATTGTTTTTAGTCTACAGTGAAATTTTGTTTAGTAACAATGTGGTTTCAAATTGCTCTTGTTTTTCTCTGTATTTATTTGTGGTTTAGAAATCGTTTTGATTATTTCAAAAAGCTTGGGATACCTTTTGAACCTGCAACCGTTCCATTTGGAAGCTCATCTGCTATTGGCAGAACAGAACATATTGGTGATGTGTTAAAACGTCAATACGAAAAGTTCAAAAATCAGGGACCAGTTTTTGGAACTTTCATCTTTGCTAAACCTTTACTGATTCCAACTGATCCCGATTTGATAAAAGAAATTTTTGTAAAAAATTTTGAAAGTTTTCATGATCATGGATTCATGTTTAATGAAAAAGTTGATCCATTATCATCAAATCTTTTCTTCAAAAATGGCCAAGAATGGAAAGAATTGAGAGCAAAATTATCCCCAACTTTTACTTCAGGACGAATGAAGATGATGTTTCCGCTGGTACTGAAAGCAGCTGATCGAATGATTGATTACTTAATGCCTTATGCAAAAAAATCTGAAGCACTTGAAATGAAGGAAATTTATAGTTCATTTACTACAGAAGTGATTGCAAGTGTTGCATTTGGGCTCCAAACGGAATGCTTGGGAAATCCAAATAATGAATTCAGGAAAATGGCAAGAGCTGTTTTCGAACCAGATTTCTGGGAAAACATGAGAGTATTCTTCATATTTTCATTTGAAAAACTTGCAATGTTTTTCAATATGAGTTTCAATCCAAAAGAAGTGACAGAATTTTTCATGAGAATTGTTCGTGAAACTTTAGATTATCGCGAAAAGAATAAAATTGAGAGAAATGATTTTTTTCAATTGCTAATTAACATCAAAAATAGTCCAGAGGGAATGAGCTTCAATGATATGGCTGCTAACTCGTTTGTCTTCATGCTAGCAGGTCTCAAAGTATAAATATCAATATTTTAGAATAATTTT
Source organism: Polypedilum pembai (assembly GCA_014622435.1). NCBI lineage: Eukaryota > Metazoa > Arthropoda > Insecta > Diptera > Chironomidae > Polypedilum > Polypedilum pembai. Next base: position 23,481 of record JACWBX010000808.1, read on the forward strand.
TAAAATTTACAATTTTAATTCAATAGGTTTTGAGACAAGTTCAAGTGTTTTGACCTTTAGCACTTATGAATTGGCATTGAACCAAGACATTCAAGAGAAACTTCGTAATGAAATTAATAATGTTCTAACCAATCACAATGGAGAAATTACTTATGATGCTATCATGGAAATGAAATATCTTGACATGGTCTTCAATGAGTCATTAAGAAAATATCCAGTTGTTGATTCTCAAAATCGCAGAGCAACAAAAGATTTTACAGTGCCAAATTCTAATATTGTTATTCCTGCTGGAACTCCTATTATGATTTCTTCATTTGCTCTTCATAATGATGAGAGATTTTGGGATAATCCTGAGAAATTTGACCCTGAAAGGTTTTTGCCTGAGAATGTTCAAAAGCGTCATCCTTTTTGCTACATTCCTTTCAGTGAAGGACCAAGAATTTGCATTGGATTGAGGCATGAAATATGAAATGACTTATTTTAATTTCTTCAAAAAACAGACTTGTTTTTTTTTTAGATTTGGTCAAATGCAAACTAAAATTGGACTTGTAAATCTATTGAGAAATTTTAAAATTCTTCCTTGCAGCAAGACAATAATTCCAATGAAATTTTCACCAACTGCAGCTTTTCAATCACCTGAAGGTGGAATGTGGCTTAAATTAGAAAAGCTTTAAAAATACTTTGATTGAATTGTATTTTGGAGAATATGTAATAAAGTATTCTTAGTTTATAAAATAATATTTCATTTGTTTATGTAAGAACGTCTGATAATTTTTATTTTCCAAATTTGTGCATGTACCTATCAGTGATGACTATAAATGGATTTTTAATAAAAGTTTTTTTTTATTATGATAAGATTGAATCAAAAATTTTTTAATGATTATCACTGCGTCAAATACAAGCTCACGTTTACTTATATGAGTTAAACTTTATATGAAGTAAGAATTTATATTTGAAGTTTTCTCAGGATTTGTGAGATATTCGAGCATTCACGATGTTATTTCAGCTTGCTCTTATTTTGTTAAGAATTTTTCTGTGGTATAAAAATTGTTTTAACCACTGGCATAAACTTGATTTTCCTTACGTACCTGGAAAAATTCCTTTAGGCAGTACACCAGCTGCAGGGATCAGTGAACATTCAAGTACTGTTTTCCTTCGAGATTATGAAAAATTTAAGGACAAAGGACCAGCATTTGGAATGTTTGGAATAGCAAAGCCTATGCTAGTTCCAACCGATCCTGATTTGATAAGAGACATTTTTGTGAAAAATTTTGAAATATTTCATGAACGCGGATTTAATGTAAGTGAAAAAGCTGATCCATTATCGCAATATTTATTGTTTAAAAATGGCTAAGAATGATTTGAGAACAAAATTATCTCCAGTGTTTTCGTCTGGTAAAATAAAAATGATGTTTCCGAATGTAGTGAGAATTTGTGACCGAATGATTGAATATTTGATGCCATTTGCGGAAAAGAAAAAAGCACTTGAAATGAAAGAAGTTTTTTGTTCATTCACTACTGAAGTTATAGCGGATGTTGCTTTTAGACTTCGAACGGAATGCTTGGGTAATCCCGATAATGAATTCAGGAAAATAGCAAAAAAAAATTTTTTTGAACCAACAGAGATTGATGTTCATGATTTCATTTGAGAAAGTGGGTAAAATTTTAAATCTCGGTTTTAATGGAAAAGAAGTGACAGAATTTATTATGAAAAAAGTCCGTGAAACGTTAGATTATCGTTTGAAAAATAATATTGAGAGAAATGATTTCTTTCAACTTATGATGAATATACAAAAAACTGAAATATTCACTTTTAATGACATTGCTGCTAATTCTTTTGTATTTTTTGTGTAAGAAATATATTATGAGAAAGATTAAGACATTTAATTTATTTTTGCAATTTTTCAGTGCTGGATTTGAGACAAGTTCAAGTGTCATGACATTCAGTACTTATGAGCTTGCATTGAATCAAGACATTCAAGAAAGACTTCGGAATGAATTTAATGAAGTAATTGCGAAACATAACGGTGAAATCACTTATGATGCTACAGGAGAGATGAAGTATCTTGATATGGTCTTCAATGAATCTTTACGAAAATATCCAGTCATAGATTTTGAATTTCGACAATCAGTCAAAGACTTTCCTATTCCAAACACAAATCTTGTAATACCTGCTAAAACGATGATTATGGTTCCTATTCATGCAATTCATCATGATAAAAATTATTTTAAAAATCCTGATAAATTTGATCCAGAAAGATTTTTACCAGAAAATGTTCAAAAACGTCATCCATTTTCATTTTTACCTTTTTCAATGGGTCAACGACAGTGTATTGGAATGAGGTGTGTAATAATCCTTTAAAATTATCAATTTCATAAATATTTTTTTTTTATATTCCAGATTTTGAATAATTTAAACGAAAATTTGTCTCATAAAATTATTGACAAACTTCAGAATTTTATCTTGTAGCAAAACTTTAATTTCAATAAAATTTATTCCTACTGGACAATTTTAAAGTCCATTAGGTGGAATGTGGCTTAAGTAAGAAAAGATTTGATTAGTAATCTATTTTAAAAATATCACGAGTAAAAATATATCAAGGGAATCTTGTATTGGCATCATAAGAATGAAAAAATTTGAAATAATTCTAATTTTCATAAGATGAAAATTTTTTTTATGTTCTATCCAGAACTTATACACAAAAGTTTACAGTTCTTGGATAATTATCTTTGATAGCTTGTCACATTTTCCATTTATGAATAAAATTTCTATGTTTATTTAAGAGTACAACTGTTTATAATTGAAATTATTGAAAAACACTTGTTTTTATTTAAGTATATATGTTCGATTTTATTATTTTTTGTTATTAGTTTTAGTTTCGTTTAGCAATTGTTTGGGATAGTCCTGAGAAATTTTAGATTTGGTCTAATGCAGATGAACATTGGAATAGTTAAATTGTTGATGAATTTTAAAATTAAATCATGCAATAAGACCACAATACCAATGAAATTTGTGCTAAAGGTAGTATTTCAGACACTAGCAAGAGAAATGTGGCTAAAACTAAACAAGTTGTAAATAAATAATTCTTTTTTGCTCGTTATGAAGCAAACAGGTTTAGAATTTTTGGTTTTTTCTTATATGATGCTTATTTACTAAACTATTCTTAGTTTGAAAAATATTGTGCTATACGAAGGATGTTAATTCAAGTGTTTTTAATTTTTTTGTGCATTTATTTTTGGTTTTGGAATAAATTTTCATATTGGAAGAAACTTGGTTTTCCTTATGCGCCTGGAAAATTTCCTTTAGGCAGTGGTCCAGGCATTGGCATTACAGAACACTCTAGTTATTTTGTAAAGCGTGAATATGAAAAATTCAAAAATTCTGCACCTGCATTTGGAGCATATTTGATGGCATATCCAATCTTAGTTCCTACTGATCCAGATTTAATAAGAGAAATTTTTGTGAAAAGTTTTGAAATTTTTCAACATAAAGGATTCACAGTGAGTGAAAAAGCTGATCCATTATCTCAACATTTGCTTTTCAAAAAAGATGAAGAATGGAAAATTTTGAGAACAAAATTGAGTCCAACATTTACAAGTTCTCGAATAAAAATGATGTTTTCAAATGTAGCTGCAAAAGCTGATCGAATGGTGGATTTTGTTAAGACATTTGCAGACGGAAGAGAATTGCTTGAAGTAAAAGAAGTTTTTAGTTCATATTCAACTGAAGTTATAGCGGATGTTGCTTTTGGACTCCAAACGGAATGTTTAGGAAATGCAGAGAATGAATTCCGAAAAATGGCAGAAATCGTTTTTCAACCTTCATTTATAGAAAATTTAAAACTATTCTTTTTAATTGCTTTTGCTGAAGCTGCAACATTTCTTAATATTGGTTACACCAATACTAAAATTATTGATTTTTTCATGAAAATAGTCCGTGAGACATTAGATTATCGTTTGAAAAATAATATTGAGAGAAATGATTTCTTTCAACTTTTAATGAACATTCAGAAAACTGAAGGAATCACTTTTAATGAATTGGCTGCTAATTCGTATGTTTTCTTTTTAGCAGGCAAGTACTTTAATTTAATTTAAAATAATTAAAAGAAATTTTATTAAATTTTAGCTTCAATAGGTTTTGAAACAAGTTCAAGTGTAATGATGTTTACTTCTTATGAGCTTGCATTAAATCAAGAAGTTCAAGAGAGACTAAGAAATGAGATTAATGAAGTGGTAGCAAAACACAATGGAGAAGTTGCTTATGAGGCTATAATGGAAATGAAGTACCTCGATATGGTCTTCTGTGAGTCTATGAGAAAATTTCCGGTTGTGGATTTGCAGCATCGTAAAAATATCGAAGATTTTACTATTCCAAATTCTAATTTGGTAATTAAGGCTGGAACAACAATAATGGTTCCTGTCTACTGTCTTCATAATGATGAAAGATTTTGGGAAAATCCAAATAAATTTGACCCTGAAAGATTTACTATAGAGAACACTAAGAAACGCCATCCTTTCTGTTATATTCCATTTAGTGAAGGCCCAAGACAGTGTATTGGAATGAGGTAAAAATGAAAATAAAAACTCATACAATTTAAGTAATTTATTATACTTTCAGATTCGGTCAAATTCAAACGAAAATTGGCCTTGTGAAGTTGTTGATGAAATTTAAAATTTTACCTTGTGAAAAAACTATTTATCCTATGAAATTTGTTCCTAATGCAACATTTCAATTTCCTGTAGGTGGAATGTGGTTGAAATTTGAAAAGTTGTAAAATTTATGACTTGATGTTTTCTTGACTTTCAAATTCTGATCAAATAAATAATTTATAAATCATGACTTGGCAGAATCTTTTTTTGTACCAATTTTAAAAAAAACCTGTTGCAAGAGTTTTGTCTACTTTTTTATATCATAAGTTTAAGATGTGTGAGTGAGAAGTAAAGAATAGAGAATTAAAGCTCACACGCAAAAATTCACAGTGAGTTAAAGATGACCAAAGCGATAGCATGTCGTCGCTAAACATATTTTTAACGCTATTTTTGGTAGCATTAGGGCTATTAGTGTATTTTATCAAGAAAAATTTTTCTATTGGAAAGAACGCGGTTTCGATTACATCGAGTCTGAATTTCTATTTGGTAACTTAAAGGGCGTTGGCTACAAATTTCACTTTTCTCAATTATATTGTGAATATTATGAACGTTATAAAAATAAAACTTCGGCAATCGGCCTTTATTTTTGCACGCAGCCCGTTGTATTTCTCACAAATTTAGTCGCCGTTAAAAATGTTTTAGTAAAAGACATTCATAATTTTCATGATCGCGGTCTTTATGTCAACACAAAAGCGGATCCACTTTTAGGACATTGAGGATATGAAATATGACTGAAAATTTCCAGACATGAGTTATTTAAATTAAGTATGTCACAAAAAATTTACAGGCACAGAATGGAGCGGATGCGAATAAAATTATCGCCTATTTTTACGAGCATGAGAATGAAAACGATGTTTGGAACGGTTCTGAAAATTCCAGAGGAAATGATAAATTTTTGAGTAAAAATAATGGCATCACAGAGGTGGAAATGAAAGATATATTAGCGTGTTTTACAACAGATGTCATCGACAATGTTGCTTTTGGTATGAATTTTTGATACATGCGTGACCAAAATCAATATTTAGAGAAATGGGAAGGAGAATCTTCAATCCACTTAGATCACAGAAAATGGTTACAGAATTTTAGCTTCAGAGTTTTCGAAAAAGAAGTCGTTGATTTCTTCTTGTCAACCATTGAAGAAAACATCAATTATCGAGAGAAAATAATATTCAGAGAAATGATTTCTTTAAATTATTGCTTGAGTTGAAAAATTTTGGAAAATTGAAAGATGACATAAGTGAAGTAGAAAAGAAATTATAATTTACTGAAAATGCAGCACAATCATTTCTCTTCTATTTAGCTGTAAATATTAAAAAATATGTATTCCAGAGTAGTAGCTAGAAAAATTTTTTGTTATAGGGTTTTGAGACGAGTTCAATGACGATAACGTTTGCTCTCTATGAGCTGTCATTAAATATAGACGTTCAAGATAAACTTGGAGAAGAAATCAAGACTGTGCTAGAAAAATATGACAACCAAATTACTTATGATGTTATGATAGATATGAAGTATTTGCAAAAGGTCATTGATGGTAAGTGTGTAGATAATGACCGGCTAGAAAAAAATTGCATGAGTCTTCATCACTGTCTGCGTTGAAACATTGAGAATGTATCCACTAGTTGATAACTTCATAAGAATATTCCTGGGGCAAAATTGAAAGTTGAGAAGAATACTTTGGTGTTTTTACCGACCTTTGCCATTCAACATGATGCCAATGCATACGCGAATCGTGAGAAATACGATCCTGACAGATTCAATGATGAAATGAAGGCCAAGCGACAACCAATGGCCTTTTTATTTTTCGGTAATTCATCTTTTAAACTTTTTTTGTGTACATACAGTTGACACGTTTTTGCTTTTTTTCGGTCAAGGGAATAGAAATTGCATTGTAAATAAATTTAAATTTCCCTTTATTGATATTATTAAATATTTGTTTTCTTTAATAAGGTCGAACGGTTTGGCTATATGCAGACCAAAATTGGACTTATTCAACTTATTCTCAATTTTAGAATTCAACCTTTTTCTCCAAACAACTATTCCAATGAAATTTCTACGGAAATCGCAAAATTTTTCACCTATTAATGATATGTGACTAAAAATTGAGAAGATATAGAATCAAATATTAAAAGAAATTAAATATCATTAGTCATTTCCAGATGATATTTTTCATGGTCATGATCTTGACTAAGAGAAACACAAGTGAGAGAATTGTTCTCATCATGCAAGTTTGTGACTGTGTGTGACTTAGTATAATTTCATATGCCATATAGTGAATATTTATTCATATACATTTTTTTTATTTTAATACAAATGTATAATGATATACATTCATGTTTTTACAATTATTATTGTTTACTATCGGTGAAAAAATGAAAACAAAGAATGAAACTTTTATGAATGAATTAAAATAGATTTGATGATTTTTATCTTAATGCTTTAAACAATTGATGAATTTTTTAATGATAGATTTTTATATTGTGATTAGAAAT
>JACWBX010000808.1:34015-69542 GCA_014622435.1 Polypedilum pembai
TAAGTTTTTATCTTATCAACTTTTGATATCAGTTTCAAATTGTTTACAAATTTATTAATTTACTTACTACTTTAAAAATCGAAACAATGAGCTTTACAGTTGTCTTTTAGACTCACCTAAAATGAAATAAAAAAAATTGTTAATTTATGCTATTGATCTTTACCAAGGAGAGGGAAAAATCATGATAGTGATTGAAAAAAATCAATTGATTGTCAAATTGATGGTTTTTTCTATCATGATAGTTTTTTGATAGTTTAATTTTTGATAGTTGATATTATTTAAAAAACTATCAGGCTGATAGTTTTAATCTTGATAGTTTTTATGATTTTTACTATCAAAAAACAATCTTGATAGATTTTCCTACTATCAAAAAAACTATCAAAAACTATCAAGATTTAAACTATCATTGATTGAAAACTATCAAAAACTATCTTGACTATCATGACAATCAACTATCACCTAAACTATTTTTTCCCTCTCCTTGATCTTTACTAAATTGATTTATTCATATAATTTATTTGACTTAGTTCTATTAAATTTTTCTGTTAATAGTCAGAACAAAGTTCTCATTTGAATTCTCAATTTTTAATTGATAAATTGATTCTATTTTTCAGAAACTTTAAGACTTCAAGGAGCAGTTTTAGGTCAAATAAGAATTGCAGATAATGACTATAAAATTCCAAACACAAAGTTAGTGATTCGAAAAGGAACTTTCATTTCAATTCCAACATATTGTATTCACCATGATTCTGAGTATTATCCAGATCCCGAAAAATTTAATCCTGAAAGATTTAGTGATGAGAACAAAAAGAATAGACATCCAATGGCATTTACTGCTTTTGGTGCCGGACCAAGAAATTGCATTGTAAGTTTTTATTGAATAAGAACTTTTAAAAATTTATTCAGAAAAGTTCAAATTTTTCAAATCAATGTCAATTATATTATTAAATGTAATGATGAAATATAATTTTTGATTTTTAATTAGGGTGAAAGATTTGGATATATGCAAACTAAAATAGGACTCATAAGTCTAATGCTGAATTTCAAATTTCATCCAACTGAAAAGACCCAAGTTCCGATGATTTTTGATAAAAAGTCACCAATTTTGGCTCCACCAGGTGGAATGTGGTTGAAAGTGGAAAAACTTTGTTTTCATTAGTTAAGAAATTATTTTGAATTATATACAAACAAAAAATTTTGTAGAGTGTAATGATAATAAAATTGAACTATCACAATATTGCTTTTCAACATCTCTGTTTCTCACACTAACGTAAAACAATTTTTAATTATCAAAATTCTCTCATCTTTTCTCAGCAATATTGAGAATTTAAAAAAGAACTGAGAGTTAGTTGATAATTACGTTTTGAAGTGTTCAGACGTTTAAATGGGAATTGTTTTATTTTTTTCGTTTCTTCTTGCTGTGTTTACATTAGCATATTTATGGATACAGTATCGATATTCATTTTTCACTCGTCATGGAATTCCTCATGATAAACCAAAATTTCCATTAGGAAATATGCATGGAAAAACACATCCAAGTGTACTTTTCAAAGGTTTTTATGACAAATTTTGTCGTAAAGCATCAGCATTTGGCGTTTATTTGTTTATCAGTCCTCTTTATGTTGTGACTGACCTTGATCTCGCAAAAAATGTTTTGATTCGCGATTTTGAGATATTTCATAATCGTGGAGCATTTTACAACAAGAAAGATGATCCACTTACTGCTCATTTGCTAACAATTGAAGATCAAGAATGGAAAGATATGAGAAATAAACTCACACCAACTTTTACATCAGGTAAAATGAAAATGTACTTCAGCACACTTTTGAATGTGTCAAATCGCATGATAGAAAAACTAAAAAGAAATTGTGAAGACATTGTGGAAGTTAAAGAAATGCTTGCTCAATATACAACTGATGTCATCGGAAATGTTGCATTCGGTCTTGAAATTAATGCTATTGACAATCCTGATACAGAATTTCGTAGAGTTGGCGGAAAATTGTTTAACAAAGAGACAAAGTTCATTTTACGAGTTGCTCTTTTTTCAAATTTTAAAAACATTGCAAGAAAGCTTAGATTAAAAATGATACCTACAGACATTTCTTCCTTTTTTTTGCGTGTTGTCGAAGAAACGGTGAATTATCGTCTTGAAAACAATATTGAGCGTAATGATGTTTTGGATACACTTTTGAAAATCAGAGACGAGACTGAAGAAAATGAAGGGAAATTGACACTCGGAGAAATTGGTGCTCAGTTATTCATTTTCTTTCAAGCAGGTTTTGAAACGTCTTCGACAACTGGAACATTTGTGCTTTATAATCTTGTTAAAAATCCAGAAATTCAGGAAAAATTACGTGAAGAGATAAAAACTGTGCTTGCTAAACATGACAACAAAATAACTTATGATGCGATGCAGGAGATGAAATATTTGCAAATGGTCATTGATGGTAAATTTTCAATTTTAATCAATTTTCAATTCATAACTTTCAAACTTTTGTCTATTCAGAGTCTCTTCGAATTTATCCACCAATATTTCAAGTTTTGCGACAAGCTGCACGAGATTATAAAGTTGAAAAAGATAATTTTGTAATTCCTAAAGGATATTTAGTTGCAGTTCCTGTCTATTCCATTCATAATGATCCAAAATATTATCCAAACCCTGAAAAATTCGATCCTGAGCGATTTAATGATGAAAATAAAGCAAAAAGACATCCGATGACATTCTTACCTTTTGGTAAAAATATTTTTAAAATTCTTGAACGAAATTTCTAATTTTTATTTTTATAGGACAAGGACCAAGAAATTGCATCGTAAGTTAAAATATTTTATAATAATGAAATTTTAAGTTAAATTTTTTATTTAACAGGGTCTTCGATTTGGATTGATGCAAACAAAAGTCGCTTTGATACAACTTCTTTCTAATTTTCGGGTCCATGTATCAGAAAAGACTCCAAATCGAATTAAATTCGATCCTGTTACAGCTACTTTGTCATCTGAAACTGACATGTGGTTAAAATTTGAAAAATTGTAAAGAAATCCCAAACATAATAATGAATAAAAATTCATTTTATATTTAAAAATAATCTTTAAAAGATCATAATAAATTTTTTTTTCAAAATTTGAGAATTTAATAAAATTCAAATTCAATAAATTTTTCAATCCAAATGAAACGATAATAGTATACATAGATTACTGATGATATAATTTTTTGAGAAGGTCAGTAATATAACAAATTGTAAATTAAGCTTTTTATCACAAAAATAACATTTATAGAAGTTTTTTATCATAACTTATTTACGCTCTCAAAAGTGATTTAGAATATAAAAAAAAGAGAGAAAGAGAGCTACCCACACAATCCGAAATTCAATTATGTGAAATATTACGTGATTATTTGATTCAATGTATATATACTATCATAATAATTATCTCTTTTTATCTTCATCTTTTTTGTTTAAAGATTCCAAATCTTATGATACTAACACGCATTAACTTATCTCTCTCACACATTTGAAAGTAATAAAAAACTCGTTTGAGTATTAATTCTGAGCTTGAAATAAACGCACGTGATGTTTAATATTACAATAGTAGTATGTGTCACTTTAGTTCTAATTTTGTTCGTAATAATTTGTATCTGGATAAAAATGCAACTGACATTTTTTGATCGATATAAATTTTTACACAAACGAACTTCAATCCCATATGGAAACATTATGGACAAGACTCATTTGGTTGATGTTTTTGATTCATTCTATAAAGAATTCAAGCCATTAGCACCAGCTTTTGGCATGTATTTTTTCTTCAGTCCAGCTGTTGTTATTACAGACTTGAATGTTGTTAGAGATATTTTAATAAAAGATTTTGATGTTTTTACTAATCGAGGTGCTTATCATAACAAAGAAAGTGATCCATTGAGTGCTCAATTATTAAGTTTAGAAGATGCCGAGTGGAAATCTTTAAGACATAAATTAAGTCCATTTTTTAGCAATTATAAAATGAAAATGATATTCAGAACGCTTTTGAATGTGTCAGATCAGACAATTGAAAATTTAAAAATAGAAAGCAATTTACAACAAATTGAAGTTAAAGAAATGTTTTTGAAATACACAACAGATGTGATTGCAAATGTTGTTTATGGAATTGACATGAATAGTAAGAATGATTTAAGCTTGAAGTTTAGAAAAATGGGATCAATTTTATTTGAGTACAAAACCTATACGATGTTTAAAGCATTATGTATGTTGTATTTTGAAAATTTTTCAAAGAAATTCGGCTTAAAGCTTATTCCATCTGATATTTCGGAATTCTTTCTTGGTATCGTAAGAACGACTGTGAAATATCGTTTAAAGAATAATATTGAAAGAAAAGACGTTATAGACATTTTACTTAAAATTGAGCTTGAAAATAAGAATGGTATGAAGCTTTCAATTGAAGAAATTGCAGCTCAATGTTTCTTATTTTATCTTTATGGATTTGAAACTGTCGCATGTACTGGAAGTTTTCTGCTTTATAATATTGCAATGCATTTAGAGATTCAAATAAAATTGCGAGATGAAATGCAAAGAGTATTATCACGACATGAAAATAAATTCACATATGAAGCTGTGCAGGAAATGAAGTACTTGCAAATGGTCATTGATGGTAAACGAAAATTTATGGCGAAAGATGTAAAAACAATAAATTCATTTTCTTTCTTAGAAACATTGCGACTTTATCCTCCTATATTTGATATAGTTAGAAAATCATCGAGAAAATATGAAATTGCCAATAGTGATTTGATTATTCCAAAAGACACTTATGTTTTAATACCAATTTATTCTATTCATCGTGATCCAGAGTATTATTCAGAGCCAGACAAATTTATACCTGAAAGATTTAGTGATGGCAAGGCTAATCGTCATTCAACGGCTTTTATACCTTTTGGTATGTTATGAATTATGAAAACAATTTTAATAAAATTCATAAATTTTTTATTCATTAGGTTCTGGAAGTAGAAATTGCATTGTAAGTTAGTTTTAAGTTATTCGTAAATAACTAAAATAATCCTAAAAAATCATTTATAATTTTATTTCATCATTAGGGCTCACAATTTGGTATTCTAAAACTCAAAATAGCTCTCATTCAACTTCTAACAAACTTTAAAATTCTACCAAACGAAAAAACTCCAAATCCTATTGTTTTTGATGCACGAAAATCTATTTTGACACCGTCAAATGATATGTGGCTTACATTTGAAAGACTGCAATAGTAACTGTGATATTTAATAAATTTTATTTACTTTATTATTATTTAATAGGTAGAAACTATTAGATAGTCATTATTACATGAATAAAGTCATTATATAATTCAGACAAAAATTTGTGGATATTTAAAGAATATCTTTATGTGTTCTCTCTTGTAATGATGATGACAAGCAATAAATAAGAACTTTTGTTTATTTTTTTAGCTCGAGCTCCAAGGTCATTATCATTTATTTATTTTGCTCTTTAAGAGGCGCATTCATCTAGTGTGAACTTTTGTCATTGACAGATAATATTTATTTTTAAATTAAAGATTTTTTTGTTACTAATTTGAAAAAATTTCTTCACCACACCTTTTTTGGAATGGTTATTTTATCGGATTTTTTTTGATAAATATTTTTCATTCACAAATACACGTGTGAGAAATTCAAAACACAAGCAAGAGTAAAGTTATTTTTACAATAACTAAATTCTAAATTCGATTTAGTTTGCGTTAATGTTTTCTCTCGATCAGTTTTGAAAAAAGTGTGTTCTTCTTCTCAATGGTGTGGGCTACAATTTCAATAACTTTTGTTACTCTAATTTTGCTACTTTATCGTTGGATTCAAAAACGATATTTATTTTTCAAAATTAATAAATTCCCCTATGTAGAGCCCTCTTTTCCATTTGGAAATTTAAAAGGAGCTGGCACTAAATATCATGCAAATGAACTCTTTCAAAAACTTTACGTCGAATTAAAGCATCAGGGACCAGTATGTGGTGTCTTCTTTTTCCTTACCCCAAACATTATGATCACTGATTTGGATGTCATCAGAGATGTTTTAATAAAGAATTTTGATAAATTTCATAATCGTGGGCTTTATTCAAATGAGCGAGATGATCCTTTAAGCTCAAATTTGTTCTCTCTTGAGGATAATGAATGGCAACATATGAGAACGAAATTAACTCCAGTTTTTACAAGTGCCAAAATGAAGATGTTGTTCAATATAATTGTTGATATTGCTAATAATATGATTAAGGATTTGATGTCTAGACAATCGCTTGAAATGATAGAAGCAAGAGATACTTTGATAAAGTTCACAGTTGATGTCATAGGAAACGTGGCCTTTGGTTTAGATTTTTCTGCCATTAAAGATCCTAACTCAAAATTTCATCAAATGGCATTGAAAGTATTTAAACCTGATAAAAATTTCTTCATGAAATCTTTCTTTCTTACAACATTTAAAACTTTCGGCAGAGCGTTGCGAATGAAATTCTTCCCGGCAGATGTTTCTGAATTTTTCATGACAACAATTAAAGAGACTGTTGACTATCGCCTTAGAAATAATGTCGAAAGAAATGACTTCATGAGTCTAATGTTGAAAATGTACACAGCAGAGGAAAGTGATGAAAAATTAACGTTAAATCAACTGGCAGCACAATGTTTTTTGTTCACAGTTGCTGGCTTTGAAACATCTTCTAGTACGGCATCATTTGTGCTCTATAATCTCGCAGTTCATCAAGACGTTCAGGATAAACTTCGTAATGAGGTCATGAATATTATTGCGAAGAACAATAATAGAGTAACTTATGAGGCTGTTAATGAGATGAAATATCTGCAGATGGTCATTGATGGTGAGAGTTCATTATGATAATCTAAAACATTTATCAGTATATAATTTATTCAACAGAAACTCTTAGGCTTTATGGTCCTGTAGCGACAATTGTTCGCATTCCGAGTGAAGATTATAAAGTCTTAAATTCAGATTTAATTATTCCTAAAGGAACGTTTACTGGAATTCCAACATTTGCCATTCATTATGATGCTGAATATTATCCAAATCCCGAGATATTTGATCCTGAGAGATTCAATGATGAAAACAAAGCTAAACGACATCCAATGGCTTTTTTGCCTTTTGGTAATTTATAAAAAATAATTTTCTAGCATTTAATAATATTTTTATCAATTTCACAGGTGCAGGAAGAAGAAATTGTATTGTAAGTAATTTAAAATGTTATTATAAAAAAAATTTCAATTGTTTATATTTAAGGGTGAACGTTTTGGTCTAATGCAAACAAAAATTGCTATCATACAATTGCTTCGAAATTTCAAATTTCTCCCCAATGAGAAAACATTAACTTCAATGAAATTCGATCCAACTGTGCCAACTTTATCGCCACTCGGTGGAATGTGGTTGAAGTTAGAGAAATTGAAGTAAAATAAATATTTATCAAATGTATTCAGTTGAAAATTAAAATAAATAGAAAGATAAATGTTTAGTTCATTAACAATTAAACACACGTGTTTTAACATTCAGCACATGCTGGATTTTTATTTAAAAATTTAACTCATAGAAGTTCATTAAATTGTTTTTCAGATGATTTAAAAACACACGTTGAATAACGATCAAAGTGAATGAGATATTTAATTAAGTGTTTTATGATAAATCGTCATTAAGATTGACAGATATTGCATTTTAATTGCACTTTATGTTAATTCACCTTTTACAATTTGTAATTAATATTCATTTAAATAGAATTCAAAAATTTAATTTTATTATCTTATTCATTGCTTTATTAATGTGTCAATAATTTTAAATCTTTTCACACTTGATCCAGTAACCACCCAATATATCCATTGAAGGATTCTTCGGATTGAGTTTTACAGGATAAATTGTTCTGCTATCAATTGTTAGCATAAAGTTTTTGATAACTGTTGCTACGCCAAATTTGACATTCAAAAGACCAAAGCTAAAATTTCATTAAGCAAATTAATTTAAAATCATTTATGAATAAATTTCATACCGCATTCCAATACAATTGCGTGGACCTATTAAAAATTTAAAACAAATTAATTTTGTGTTATTGAATTAAAAATTTGCTCAATTTATACCATCACCAAAAGGAAAATATGAATGAGGTGGCCTTTTGGCAACTTCATCAGGTGTAAAACGATCAGGATCAAAAGTTTGTGGATTTTTCCAATAACGTTCATCATAATGAAAACCAATAGTTGGAATCCATACAATTGAATCTTTTGGTATTATGTGGCTTGTGTTAGGAATTTTGTAATCATTTGAAGCCTTGCGAATATTTGCAAAACCAGGTGTATACATTCGGAGAGTTTCTGAATTAGAAATTTTGAATAAAAAAATATTGATTTTATTTGGATTTAAATGTTTACCATTGACAACTTGATTTAAATAATTCATTTCATGCAAGTTATCGTAAGTAATTTCTCCATCATTATTTTTAGTTTTCTCTATAATTTCTTCTCTTAATTTCTTTTGAATGTCAGTTTTCAATGCTAATTCTATTAATGCAAATGCAATCGTTGTACTGGAAGTTTCACTGCCTATGGAAAAAGTAACATTCATTAAGCTGTTAAAGTTTGACAAAAGTTTTGAGAACTTTCTGCAAAAAATTTCCAGAAAATTCTTAATTTTGAATTTTACTTTCCAGCAAAATAAAACAAGAACGCTTGGGCAGTGATTTCATCCATTGTCAACTTTCTAGTTTCTTTTGAAAATTCTCCATCAATTGATCCTTTATTTTTTAATTGAATCAGCATATTGAGAAAATCAGCTCTCTTATCATTAGTCTCTTCACGAAATTTAATATTATCACCAACAACTTTTGTGAAGAAATTTGTAAGTTCATTTCCGAATTGTCTCAATTTGAGAAATTTAGAAACCTTTGGATATGCCATCATGAAAAAAAATTGAAGTGCACTGATACCTTCAGAGCCGAAAACTTCTTTTGCAAATTTCACCAGTTCTGGATGTTCACCTTTAAGTGTATTTGCTTCCATACCAAATGCAACAGAACTAATTATATCAGTTGTGAAACGACCTGCTGGTTCTTTTGCATCAATTGATTTTCCATTTTTCGAATCTTGTTCAATTGCTTGCACAAGGTTTTCTCCTTTGTCTTTTATTATGCTAAACATGGATTTCAATTTACCAGAAGTGAACACTGGACTGAGTTTGTTACGTAAAAATCGCCATTTTTCATCTTCAATCGATACTAAATGACCAGTTAGAGGTTCATCTTCTTCATTCACATACATTCCACGATTCACAAAACTATTGAAATCTTTAATTGTGATTTGTTTCACAAGTTCAATGTCAGTGACAAAATATGTTGGCGCTATTGTGTTATAAAATCCAGCTATTGGGCCTTTTCCTTTGCATTTCTCGTAAAACTCAAGTAAAATATCTGCCAAATGATAATTTGTACCTAAACCATTCATATTTCCGAGTGGAATTGAAGGCTCAATATAAGGAATTTTTCGATCTTTGAAATAAGAGAACTTTTTCTTAAAAAAGAAATAAATTCCTGCCGCAATCGGCATAATTATGTACAAAGCAAAATTTATTAAATTCATTTTCAACTTTTTCCCGAATGAATGCTTTGACAGATAAAAATTAACTGAGTGTTAAATGAAAATGATTGTAGCTTTTATCATGCTTGAGTACAATTAAAAAATATTTTTTCAATTGATTGCCGTAAATGGAGATGCCGTAAAGTAAATATTGATAATGATATTTGAATGTGTTAGTTAATTATTAATGTTATATAGATTTATTGTCATTAAGGTGCAAAGTATGATTTGATTACAAATCTATGATTAAAATTGTAAAGATATAATTTAGATATGTTATTGCAACTTTTATTTATATTATGTAACTTTTAATCCATCATTTTTTTTACATAATAAAAGATTATTTAAAACTTAAATAAAATATTTTTTTAATTTCGAAATTTTAGAATTAAAAGAATAACACGGTAAACAAAAATTATCAGTTTAACGAAATTTTTATCTCTTATTTACGATACAATAACAATATAAAACTCTTATTTTAACTTAAACTTTTTCAAACCGCAATAAAAATCCTCTTTCGGGTTCTAAGCATAGACTTTTTGGGTTGATTTTAATTGGGTACTTCATTTTTGCATCTTTAATTATTTTAAACTTTTGAATAACAGAAGCGAGGCCAAATTTGACATTGAGAAGTCCAAAACTAATTTTTTTAAGAATAAGAACTTTTTATTTAAAATTTCATAAATTAAACAATTCATACCGCATTCCTATACACTGTCGACCACCTTCACCAAATGGAAAATAACAATAGTTAGGCCTTTTAGCGATTTCTTCTTGTTGAAATCGACTAGGATCAAATTTTTCAGGATTTTTCCAATATTTTTCATCGAAATGAAAGCCAATTGTAGGAATAAAAACATTTGCTCCTTTTGGTATTGTGTGTTTTGAGTTAGGAATTTTGTAATCATTGCTCGCCTTTCGAAAAATTCCAAAACCAGGTGTATACATTCGAAGCGTTTCTAAAATAATTTACTTATTTAAAATAAAAGTTTTAAGAAATAGTTTTAAAATTTACCATTGACAACTTGATTTAAATAAGTCATTTCATGTAAATTTTCATAAGTTATTTCTCCATTATCATTTTTAGTTTTTGCAATTATCTCTTCTCTTAATTTTTCTTGATATTCAAAATTATAACCAAGCATAGTTAATGCAAATGATAATGACGTGCTTGATGTTTCAGTACCAGCAAGAAAAAATAAATAACATTGCGATAGAACTTCATTCATTGTCAATTTTCTTCTTTTTGATGATAAAAATTCTTCAAAAATTGAGCCTTTGTTCTTTAATTGAATGAGCAAATTAAGGAAATCAATGCGTTCATCATTTTTCTTTTCTCGATCTTTGATATTATCACCAACAACATTTCTAAAGAAATCATTGAGATGTTGACTAAATTGTCGAATTTTTAGCCATTTAGGGAGTTTAGGAAAGTTTTTGAGGAAAAAGAAGCAAACCCAGCTTGGGCCTTCACTGCCAAAAACTTCATTGAAAATTTTAATGAGTTCAGGATTTTCACAATTTAAAGTTTTGGATTTGAGTCCAAGTACTGTTGAACTGATGATGTCTATGGTGAAACGATTTGCAATATTTTTGAAATCAACTGATTTTCCATTTATTGAAGCATTTTCAATTGCTTTCACTAAGCTCATGCCTTTATCACTGATTGATAAAAATATTTGTTTCAATTTTTCTGAATTGAAAATAGGTGAAATTTTTTTTCTTAAATATCGCCAACGGTCATTTTCAAGAGCAAAAATATGCTCTGTAAGTGGTTCATTTTCTTCATTCACAAACACACCACGATTTATGAAATTATTTAAATCTTTGACTAAAATACATTTAACGAGCTCAATATCAGTTATGAAATATGCTGCATTTGTAAGACTGTAAAATCCAGCCAAAACATCTCTTCCTTTGCACGTTTCATAATGACTTCGAAAAATGTCGTACATGTGAAAATTTAAACCAATTCCTTTTAAATTTCCTAATAAAAATACTGGCTCAACATATGGTATGTTGAGTTCTTTAAAGTAAGAAAATTTCTTTTTAAAGTACAAAAATGTTATCACAATTAGTAAAATAATAAATAATAAAGTTTCAATGAAATTCATTTGATTGCAATCGATTGTAACGAACGAAAAGCGAGAACTAAGAAAGTTTATAATACAGACACTTATTTTATTAAGAAAATTTGTTTGAATAATTTTATGACTGAGTGATAATAATCATATACTTTATGAATAGATTTGTAAACAGTACAATTATTTTTCGAAAATACAACACAATTTCTAAATTTTCTTGTTATTTCATGTGTAGCGGGAGGAAAGGCAAATGAATCACATGATGTTTTGACTTGCTACCCCACTACATATGCAAATGAACAATAAAGATAATAAATTTTCTAAGAGTTAAAACTTCGAAGAATTTTTCTCTTTATTTTTCTTCTTTTAAGTTATTATTACTTCACAAATTTTTTTAATTTCTTTTTGATAATATCCTTCCTCATTGTTAATATCATTAAATTTTTTCAATATTTATCCAATAACCTCCAATTGGCTCCATCATTGGTATCTTAGGATTTATTTTGATTGGATATTTCATCTTAGGATTTGGTGTGACTTTGAAATTTTTGATGGTCAAAGCAAGACCAAATTTGACTATTAACAGAGCATATCTAAATTTAAAAGTATTTTTTGAAAGAATTTATGAAACTCTAGAACAAAACTTGAAACCTTATTGATATTTTCTTGCATACATCAATAAGTTTTCAAACATGAATAGTAAATTTCAACATACCGCATTCCGATACAATTTCTCTAAACATAAAAAAATTTTTAAGAATAGTGTTGAAAAAATCATTTCGTTTTCTAACCTGCCCATCACCAAAAGGTAAATAGCAATGGTTTGGTCTTTTAGCAATTTGTTCTTGAGTGAACCTTTCAGGATCAAATTTATAAGGATTTTTCCAATATTTTTCGTCAAAATGAATTCCAATCATTGGAATCCAAACGTCTGCACCTTTTAGAATAACATGCGAAGAATTTTCAATTCTGTAATCTTCACTTGCTTGTCGAATCAAAATAAGCCCATTTGTATACATTCGAAGGGTTTCTAAGAAAAATTTTATTGTTAGTTCAGTAAAAGTTTGACTTTTAAGTCAATTACCATTAACGACTTGATTTAAATATGTCATTTCTTGCAGTGTGTCATAAGAAATTTCATCATTTTTTCCTTTAGTCATTTCAATAATTTCATTTCGTAATCTTTCTTGCACATCAATATTATGAGCCAATTCACATAATGCAAATGAAATCGTTGTGCTGGAAGTTTCAGCACCTGCGACACAAGAATTTTCTTCATTCACCTTTGTTAACTAAATAAGTTTTTCAAGATATTTTTGTAAAATTTTCTAGTCATAAAACTTTTGAACAAAATACTTTTAAAGATAAACCAAATAATGATAAATTACTAGCCTGCAAAATAAAAGACAAAACTCTGAGCCAGCGCTTCATTTAAAGTTATTTTTTTAGTCTCAGTTGAGAATTCTCCATCAATTGATCCTTTGTTTTTAAGCTGAATCAGCATGTTGAGAAAATCGTGTCTATTGTCATTGTTTATCTCACGGCTTTCAATGTTACTGCTAACAACGTTCATGAAAAAGTCAGACATTTCTTTTGAAAAAAGTCTAAGTTTTAATTTTTTTGCTAATTTAGGAAAACTCATAATAAAAAACATTTTGACAAAATTAAAACCTTCACCATTGAAAATTTCTTTAAATAATCGCAGCAGTTCAGGATGTTCATCATTCATTGTGTTCGATTCCATTCCAAATGCAACAGAACTTATAATATCCACTGTAAGCCGATTAGTGATATCTTTTATATTAATCTCTTTGTTTTTCTTCAAAGCTTTATCAACAATTGCAAGATAATTTTGTCCCTTGTCACTTATTGTATAATACATTCCTTTCATTTTGCCTGATGTGAAAACAGGACTTAGTTTATTGCGTAAGAATTTCCATTTTTCATCCATAAGATTGAAAAGATGACCAGTCAATGGTTCATCTTCAACATTTATATAACCACGTCGATTAATAAAATAGTTGAAGTCTCGAATTAGAATATTTTTGACAAGTTCAATATCAGTGACGAGATAAATAGGAGTTGTAAGGCTATAAAATCCAACGATTACATCTTTGTCTTTGTTTTTTTTATATATTTCGTGAAGTATATCAAACATTGTAAATTTTGAACCCATTCCTTGCAAATTTCCCATCGGAAATTTTGGTTTAACATGAGGTATTCCAAGTTTTTCAAAATAACTAAATTTTTTATGGAAATAGATATAAATCAAAGACGCTATTGGTACTAATATGTACAGTAATATGCTTATAAGAAACATTTTTAAAAATTTTCTGTCTCTTATCACTTTGAAATTTAAATTTAAACTGAGAGACTTTTTACATGAGAACAAATTATTTATACTCAGAGAGAGAATATTTTTACTATGTCTCTCACACTTGTTCACAAGAAATTTCTTCTTGATGTTTAATAATATTTTGAGAACTTGCAGAAACTTGAATTTTGATTAGATCAATTGAGTTAAATTGATAAAATTCTATTCTAAAAATGGTAATTTAATGTTGGCTTTTATTAAATAAATATTTTTATTTGACATGTGACTTTGAAGATTTTTATTGATTGTAATTAGATTTTTTCAAATTTCAACCAGAAACCACCCAATGCCTCTAGATTTGGATTCTTTGGATTTATTTTAATGGGATATTTCATTTTCGGATCTGGAAAGATCTTGAAGTTTTTGATGATAGCAGCAATCCCAAATTTCACGTTTAAAAGAGCAAATCTGTGATTTAAAAATTATAAATTTATTGTAAGTAGATGCCAGTATTATTCACGAATTTTTCTCAAAAAGCTTATAGAGATTTTTTCTTCGTGATTTATCATGGTTTAGAAGTTTTGAATATTTTTCTATTTTTTAAAAATTCAAGTTTTAAAAGTAAATTGAACATACCGCATCCCAATACAATTACGTGGACCTATAAAGTAAATAAAAATGTGATTTCTACGAAATATTATAATTCTATAAGCGAAACACCTTCACCAAACGGTTGATAGCAAGAAGCAGGTCTTTTATTAATTTCCTCTTGAGTGAATCTGCCAGGATCAAATTTTTCAGGATTTTCCCAATATCTTTCATCAAAATGAATTCCGATTATAGGAATAAAAACAGTTCCACCTTTGGGAATTACAATTTTTGAGTTTGGAATTGGATAATCAGCTGCAGATTTACGAATTAAAGCAAATCCTCCCGTATACATTCGAAGTGTCTCTGATAAATTTTTTATCAATTAAAATAAATTTCAAAAATTTTTCAATTATTTACCGTTTACAACTTGATTTAAGTAATTCATTTCATGCAAATTTTCGTATGTTATTTCTCCATTATCATTTTTTGTCTTTTCAATTATTTCTTCTCTCAATTTCTCTTGATATTCAAAATTATTTGCAAGCTCAGCAAGAGCGAATGAAATAGTTGTACTTGATGCATCGGCACCACCCATAAAAAAGAATAATAAAATGAAGCTGATAAATCTGTCGACGAATGTTTTACAAATAATTTTAAAGTCAAGTGTTCAAATTGGGAGTAAATAATAGATATTTTTATACATTACAGAAATCATCAAAATTCATTGAATATATTCTGATATATTTTGCTTAAGTTTTTAACAAATCTGAATCAATTATCACTTGACTTTAAAATATATTAAAATCACTTCATAATCATTAAATGACTTAAAAAGTGAAGTAATTTGATGAAATTAAAAATAAATCTATTATCTTGAGTTACCAAAGAAGAATACAAATGCTTGAGGAATAATTTCATTGAACGTTAATTTTCTAGTTTCAGTAGAGAATTCACCATCAATTGATCCTTTATTTTTAAGCTGAATCAGCATGTTGAGAAAGTCTGGTCGGGTATCGTTAGATTTTTCACGATATGCAATGTTTCCACCGACAATGTTTATGAAAAAATCTGACATTTCTTTACTAAACAGTCGCAATTTTAAAAATTTGCCCAATTTTGGAAAACTCATAAGAAAGAAAAATTTTAGCATTGCCCAACCATCAGCAGCAAAAATTTCTCTAAAAAATGTTTTAAACTCGGGGTGTTCTCCATTCATTGTGTTAGATTCCATGCCAAAAGCTACTGAACTAACGACATCAGTTGCAAAGAGATTTGTAATGTCTTTGATGTTGATCGTTTTATTATTATCGGAAGCTTTTTCAATTAATTTTACTAGATCATGTCCCTTATCAGCAATTGTGTAATACATCAGCTTCATTTTTCCTGAAGTAAAAGCAGGCGAAAGTTTATTGCGTACGAACCGCCATTTTTCATTTTCAAGAGTAAAGAGATGAGCAGTTAATGGCTCATCTTCCTCATTTGAATAGACTCCACGATTAATAAAATTATTAAAATCTTTTATTGTTATGTCTTTGACCAATTCAAGATCCGTGATGTAATAAAATGGCTGTGTAAGACTATACATTCCAACAACTGGACTTTTAATGTGTAATTCATCATAAATGTTCCTAACAATATCGTACATATGACGACTGCTTCCAATTCCGTCCAAATTTCCCAATGGAAATTTTGGTTCAACGTACGGAATATTAAGTACTTTGAAGTAGGAAAACTTTTTGTTGAAGTAGAAATAGACGACAATGGTAATCGGTAAAAGCAAAAACAGCAAAATATTTATCAAAAACATTTTCACGATCTGACTTTTTCAACGTATAAATAAAAACTAAGAGAAAATGTGACTTCAATTCTCTCAGTTAATAAAAATTCATAACTA
Source organism: Polypedilum pembai (assembly GCA_014622435.1). NCBI lineage: Eukaryota > Metazoa > Arthropoda > Insecta > Diptera > Chironomidae > Polypedilum > Polypedilum pembai. The sequence goes on from JACWBX010000808.1 coordinate 50,499, forward strand.
ATACTGTCAAAGCATGATAAATATACACTCGCATATTTGTAAGTCTCTCTCTTTGATCATGACCTTAATTAAACTTTTTTCAAGGTTTTTTAAATTAAATAGAATTAATCTTATGATATGTTCTCATAGATATTTTAAAAATTAATTTTTACCCGCTAAATTTAGAATTTAAAATATGTTAAATTTATTATTTTAAAGAAGAGAAATATATTTTTGGAAATCTTCTGCTAAAACGACATTTGCAATTTATATCTCACGTTTTTCTAATACATTTTAATGATTTATTTATTAAGCTTTAATTATTAAGTAAGACTGATTAAAAATTTTTTTTTGCATTAGAGCAATGATGATTGAAGCAAGAGATCAAAATGTGTCAATTGAGTAATTGAGCGCTCAATTTGTTAATACAACTCAAGCTGCTGTATCATTATATTTTTATCTTTAAAGACAACACAATTCATTGCTGGCAATGAATGATGATTTTATGCTCGATATGCAGTGCAAGTGGTAAAAGATGGAAAGAGAAAACGTGACTTGAATTAATTTTATAGAATCATGATCTTTACTCCCAATAATGTTCCATTAAAAGCACATTTTATCTCATTCGCCTTCAGCTTTTTCATCCAGTTTTTGATAATAATTTAAGAAGGGACTTTTGAAGTCTCAATTAAAGTCCACAAAAAAACTATCTCAAAAGAAGCTATAGTTTGTAAAATTTATTCACTTTTGTATCTTATCACATAAATCATATAATTCATTGTACTCATTGTCCCTTAAAAATATAAAGAACTCCATTTATCGACAATAAGAATAAAGTAGTTCAAGCAAAAGCACAAATTGACATTTTGTCTCATTGAAAAGGACTCAGAGATGATGTTGGTAAAAAAGTTTATAAATTATTGATATCGTGTTGAATGAAAAGGTTCAAAAGAGCGTGGCATAAAAAGTGCTATTGTATACAATAAAGATAATGATGAGGCCTATGTGATAGATATTGTTGACAGGCTATTATATTTTTTTGCGTATTGTTGCATTATTCATATTTTATTTGACCAATGATGAAAAGATATGATAGAACTTTATAATCATTTACAAATTTTCGTTATCATTGATATTTGTGATTTTTTGATATGATAATAATTTTATAAAAATATATTTACTTTGATTTCTCGAGATCTTACACAATATGATAAAGTTGACTCACCTGTAATGAAATTAAAATTTTTAATAATTAATGAGTCAAAAGTTCGAACATTTTTTATTTTATGCATTTTTCTAAAGAATGATTTTGCTCTTTACTAGTCATCAAAGCTTTTATAATTTTGTTTTGTTTCATTTATTTTTTAAGTATATCAATTACAGATAAATTATAAAAATGAAAGTGTTTCAATAAGAAATCCCTTTTATTCATCAATAATGACCTATAAAACAATGATTTAGCTCCAAACACTGATTAAGGAAACACAAAAAGATTTTCAATGAATCCTTTTAGCCTCTATCAAAATAGGTTTCAGCGAAGTAACAACGACACTTTTTGGATCAAGTACTAATGGATATCTTGTTAATTTGTGATGAGATAAGTTAAAATTTTTTATAATTGATGCAATACCGATTTTAGTTTGCATCAATCCAAATCTCATGCCAATACAATTGCGATTACCAGCGCCTGTAAATTTTTCAATAGAGTAAAAATTCAAAATGAAAAAAAAATGAAATTTACCAAAAGGTAAAAAACTACATTGAGGCATTTTCTTCATTTTCTCTGATTCAAATCTTTCAGGAATGAAATTTTCAGGGTCGAAAAAGTAATGGCAATCATGGTGAATGGCATGAACTGGAATAAATATTGAAGTTCCTTTTTTAATTATGAGATTTGAGTCAGGCACTTTATAGTCATTAAGTGCAATTCTGAATAGTTGACCAATAGGTGAATACAGTCGAAGAGTTTCTGAAGAAAAGTTTGAAAATAAATTTTTTTGTAGATACTTTTAAAGTATTTTCTTTTACCATTCACAACTTGATCTAAATATCGCATATTATTAATAGCTTCATAAGAAATTTTTCCATCATAGCGACCTGTTACTTCCTCAATTTCATTTCGAAGTTTTTGTTGAATGTCATGGCGATAAGCTAATTCATAAAGTGCCATTGTCATTGTTGTGCTGCTTGTTTCGAAGCCCTACAAGAATTTTAATTATTAAAGAGAATTAAATTCCATAAATTTTTTCAAAAACTTGCGGCAATAAAGAAAATGAATGTTTGAGCTAAAAGCTCATTGAAAGTCAACGTGCCAACATTTTCCATCTCTTCGTCCTTGAGTTTTCCATATTTTTGAATTTGAATTAAGAGTGATAGGAAATCATTGCGATTGTCGTCACTCTTTATGCGATATTCGTATGTTTGCTGAATCATAGGTATAAAGAAATCACTGATGAATTGTGGTGTGACTTTCATACGTAAGCGCTTTGCAAGTTTGGGAAAAATATTGACAATGAAAAAGTTAGCACGAGTTCGGATATCGGTAATATCAAAGAATTTTCCCATTTGCATCATTTCCGTATTTTCTTCACGCATTGCGTTACAAGAAATCCCAAAACCACATGAGCCAATGACGTCTGCCGTGAACCGAGTACAAATATTTTTCAAATCTATTCCATTATTTGATGATGCAAATGAGTTAATCAAATCGATTAAGTCCTTTGAGTACTCTTCAATTATTGGACACATCAATCTCATTTTATTACCAGTAAATGTTTTACTAAGTTTGTGACGAAGATTTTTCCATTTTTCACCTTTAATTTCAAATAAATTAATTTATGAAATTATCTTTAATTTCAAAATAATCACCTTCAATTGCAAATAAATGAGCGCTCAATGGATCATCTTCTTCGTTTACATAGAGACCTCTATCAGTAAAATAATGGAAATCTTTGATAAGAACATTTTTTATCAATTCCAAATCAATCAACACTAAACGTGGACTTTGAAGTGCATAAAAGCCACATAATTTGTGATTATCCTTGAATGTTTCATAAATATTTTGTAAATTGTTTATAAAATGAATTGTTTGACCAACGCCACCGAGATTGCCAAAGATATAAGAAGGCTCAACCGAAGGCACTCCACGGTTTTTCCAATAATTCATTTGCCGTCGCAAATAGTAAAAAGCTAATGTTGAAGCGCCGATAAAAAGTAAGGAAAGTATAAAAACCATCTTAACGATTTCATGCACGCAATACGACTAAAACTTTTAAAGACGCCAAAAAAGAGAGAACGACAAAGACTAAAGAGAAGAATTTATTAAATTTTACATAGTTTTAAGTATATAAAACACTTGTGAATGTGTTGTGTTAAGTTGTCATCAATAAATGTATTTATGTGAGAATAAGAATGTAATACTTTTGTTTATGTATTGAAATATGATTCAGTTTATTGAAAGATTTTTAAATACAAAAATTCTGACCTAATATATTGAATATTTATTCAACTTTATTTATAATTTTTTAATTTTATAAATTGACTTTCTTCACTCCCTTCTTGTCATATAAGTCACACAAAAAGAAATAAGTTACAAAATAAAAAATTTTCATATTGATTTTTCTCCTAGGAAGGTTTCTTTTGATTTTCCTTCTTGACGATGGTCAACAATTTCTAATGTAAATATCCCACGCAGTATAAATATAATTTCAAGAACAAGAAGAGGCAAAGTTGACACAATCATTTCAGATGCGTTCTGTGTTTAACCAAATACCACCGTAAGGCATCATTGTGACATCTTTTGGATCAAGACGAATAGGGTGAACTGTTTTTTCATTGAGTGTTACACGGTATTTACGTAATACCGAAACAAGGCCAAGGCGTGTTTGAATTAGACCGAAACGTAGGCCCATGCAAATCTAAAATTATTTTTGATTAAAGCTTTGAAGATTTATTCACTTTTAGAGTGCGAACTTACTCTCATTCCTTCACCAAATGGTAAAAATGTAAATGGATTTCGTTCTTTTTCCATTTCAGGAGAAAATCTGTCAGGATCAAATTTTTCAGGATCAGGGAAATACTCGGGATCATTATGAATAGCATGCATTGGTAAAAATACCATGCGACCTTTTTCAATTACAATATCAGTGCCGGTAATTGTGTAATCCTTAGTGCATTTTCTCATCAAAACATTTCCAGGCGTATATTTGCGAAGTGACTCGCTAATCACTTGACCAGGATAAGTCATGCTCATAAGAGCTTCGTATGTCACTTTACCGTCATGATTACTTAAAACCTTTTCAATTTCATCACGTGTGCGATTTTGTAGTTCTTGATTTATTGCGAGTTCATAGAGAGCATAAGCGAGCGCAGTAGACGACGTTTCAAAGCCTATAATATAAAATGTTTTTAATTTTAATGATTTCACATTAAAATTTTTCTAATCTTTTCGTCGGTGGATAAAAGTTTTAGTTTTGATTTTGGAAAGTTTCTTTCAAAGACTTCAAGTAGCTTATTCAATTTTATTAAATATTAAAAAAAATTCCTTTTGAAAGTTCTTGTCTTTGTGATATTTTTTTCAATGTAAAAAGCCTGATTTCATTTTAAAATTTTTCAACTTATTTTAAAAAAATTTTTTGGTTCCCATTATAGAATAAATCTCATTTAAGAAAAATTCAGACACATTAAATAATTTTTAATATGGTTTTGATATGTTCAGAACAGACAAAAGAAAGAATTTGAGCTTCTTTAATAATATGTTGAATTGGTCTGATCAATTTTCGTATAAATAAACGATTGGTCATGAAATTGGCCGCTTGAGAGAACAATAAAATTGATTGATTGTTTTATAGTGTGCTGGCAACTTAATAAGCTTTATAGTATCCTTCTACTCTTTCTAACTTGAGTTTTGGAATCAAGGTTTAGACACTTAAATTTTCCATTTAAATTCAAATTAATTTTAAATTGAATCAAATAAAATTAAAGTCAATTAAAATATCTTTCTGTGAGAAAACTATTGACTTTGATGCTCCAAATGTCAATTTGATGTCAGTTAACAAAACTTATAGGTTAATATAAATGATTCTTTGTTTTGTTAGGAAAATCAAGTTTACTTGAGATTTAATTAACTTGAATTAAACTTATCTTGTTGGAAAATCAAAAATTTTCATTTTTGAAGTCCACAAATAATTTTAATATCACAATTTGAATTTAAAAACTTTGTTTGAAGATCACAAATCTAGGAAATCAGACATTTAACAGAAAAAGTTTCAAAATTTTTATAAAATGCGTTTTTGACTCGATTTAACTTAAAATCAAGTATCTTTTGTTTAGATCCTTTAAAAACATCAATGTTTTTAAAATTCAGGGTTATTGAAAGATTATAAACTTTCTCTATTAGTAATTTGTTAATAGAAACTGATAGTCACCACTTTTAAAATATTTTTCTCAAAATATTAAAATAATCTACTCGCCCGCCAAAAAGAAGACAAAACAAGCCGCTAGCATGTCAGTATGAGATATTTTGCCCATATTTGTCGTATCTCCTTCAAGTTTTCCCACATTTTTCAATTGAAGAAGCATGTCAAAGTAATCATTTCTGCGAATTTTGTTTTTCTCGCGATATTCAATTGCTTCGTTGATAATTTTTAGGAAATAATGCTGGACATTTTTTGGTGTGATTTGAATATTTAATTTACGGCATACTTCAGGAAACGCGTTTGAAAACAAATACATAATTCTTTGTTTCATGTCTTTAATACTGAGAAAGTCGCTAAGCACCATCATTTCACAATTGGGATCACGAAGTGCATTACCTAAAATAATTTTATTTTTAATTTTGATCATAAATGAACTCCGCCTGTCTTACATTTTAGAGAAAATGCTATTTCTCCAACAATTTCGCACATAAGTCGCGATGCCATGTCTCTATAATTCAAAGTTTTTTTCTCATCTGCATATTCACCGAGAACCTCAGTCATTTCCTCAGAAATTTTGTTTAGGGTCGGCATCATAGCTTTAATTTTGCCGCTCGAAAAAGTCGTCGTCATTTTTTGTCGTAGTATTTTCCATTGCTCACCCGCTATCTATTACGTTAATAATTATGCGAGCAAATGTGTTGGTGTGATCGAGATTAGACAAAAATAAAAAGAAATTTGTGTTATCGACACATGCGATTTTTTACTTATTAAATTATTTGTCATTTACCGAAAAGATATGTGCTGATAAGGGATCGGCTTTCTCATTATAATAGATTCCACGATCGTGAAATGAGTCAAAATCTTTCACTAGAATATTCTTGATGAGTTCAATATCAAGTGCGATATATGCAGGAATAGTTGTGACAAAAAATCCACAAATTTGTGCTTTGCCTTTAAATTGTCTATAAATCTCATTGATGCGATGAATAAAATGCACAGACAATCCAACATTCCAAAAATTGCCCATAGGAAAAATTGGCGTTGGATTCGGTATGCCACGATCTTTGAAATAATTGTATTGCTTTTTGACTAAATTAAATAGATATAAAAATAAAAGACTAATGCTTATAAGAACTAATGAAGACGCCATTTTGTATTTTTTGTCTGCTTTCGCAATGGGTCACTGAGTCACGTATTTTATATTTTGTCAGAGAGATCTAAACACTTCGACGTTCACTTATTAACTAATATTAAGTGTGTTTTGATAGCACACAAATATGTGCAGGTGAGAAATTCATCCAAGTGTGATTCACTAGTGTAGAGCGCATTGAGATAAGTAGAAAAGATAAGATAATAATTTTCAGGGATTGAAAAGAAAGAAAACAATTTTTAGAATGTATCGAAAGAAAACAAATCTGATTTGAAATTATAAATTGTGTAATCAAGCAAAAAAGACTGATTATTTTCCAGGTGTTTCTGTATGTTTAGGTATTATAGAACAGATATGAAATGAGTCATGAAAATTTGCGCTTGGAAGATATTCTATTGAATGTGTCATTGATAAAAATCAATCAATTTAATTTGCGATGGTTCAAAGTTCTTTTTTTTCAATACATTTTCATGACCACGATAAACGATGGCAATTGCGTTAGCAAAGATAAACAATAACAAGTTGTGAGAAAAGTAAGAAAACTTTCTCTTTATAAAACGTATCTTGAATAGGAATTCTTTTCCGTGTTCAACATTTTTAAGTGCGAATGATTTTTATCATTGTGTTTTCTAGTATTGTTAAGATTTAAAAGTAAGGCGAAGAGACTACGAATTATTGACGATTTTTAAAATTTTTAAGGAAATGAAATGTTTATTCAAAAGTTTTAAAATAAGCAAGCTCTAACTCTATTCTATCTGTATATAGTGAATTTGCTGTCTTTAATGTTAAATTTTGCAGGATATTCAATATATATCATGAATATCTAAAACCTTCCAAAAATTTTCCATTTATGTAAAATGTAAACCAAATATATGAAAATTTTTAAAGTTTTCGAAATTTCATTTGAAAATTAAATAAATTAGAAGTAAATAAACCTGAAATTTATAAAAGTGAATATGACGCTTTAGTAAAATTGTTTTAACAAATAATAGAAATTTCTAGTTGCTTTTTATTAAATTGCGAATGATTTTGATTTGTACGAAGTCAAGGGGTTGTAACAAAATAATTTTTAGACTATTTGAACAATTTTATACGATTCAAACGATTTTGTTTTCTGATTTTAAGATTTGGCGATTAATCTTTACCTTGTCAAAAGTACTCTAATAATTTCATCGATTGACAGTTGCTAAGTGAAATATGAATTCTTTATAAATTGTTTAAAATTAAAAAGTGTGAAAAGAAGTAAAAAGTCGAAATGTCAATTTCACGAAGTTTTAATTGCTTTTTTCTTTTGTCACTTTAATATAAGAGAAAAAAGAGAGTTTTAAAAATTCATTTGACTCAGTTTAGAATTTTAAAAAGCGTGACAATAAAATGATAAATACAGGCAATTTGCTGGTGCTACTGTAAAGAGGAAGGAAGAAGTGTATCCATTTTAACTTTTATCATTGTCTTCTTTTTTTCTTTATTTGTTCAAAGAGAAACTTTTGAGAAGGTAAAATATCCATACCAAAAGAAAGAAAAAGATAAAGGATGAATAAATAATAATATATCAAAAATCAAACATGTTTCTTTTTTATTTTGATATATCATCAGTTGAAGGCTTTATTTAGAAAAGTTGACGAAATCTTGTCTCTTTATAGTCTCTAGAAAATCTTTTAAGTTTCAAAATGATAAATAATAAAAAAATTCATTGGCTTTCAATAAGTATGTCAAGGTCATATTTTGAAGAAAAATTGAAGACATTTTTTTACCCTAAAGCTGGGTTTGTTTCATTTGTTATATGAATGACTTTTTATGTCCCTTCTGCTGCTGCTTTTGTCATGGATACAAGATTGGAAAAAAATTATATAAGGAAAAATAATGCGATTTATGAATTTGATTATCATTCCCAATAAGCCATAAACTCTTATCGTAACCAAAAAAAAATGTTTTTTTTTTTTATATATTTTCATTTTTATAGTAGAAAAATTAAGTCTTAAAAGATGACTTTAAAGTATTCTTGTAAGGAAGAATTTTTGCGGGCTAGTTCAAACAAGATGTGTTGAAAACGAGATGAAAACAAAAAATATTCGCCTTATTTGTATGCAACGTGGATAAAATAAAATTTTTATTATCAAATTTTATTTTCTTTTCGTTTTACTGAGATTTTGTATTATCTTTATATCAAGATATGTTTAATAGAAATGCATTATTCATTAAATTCAAAAAAATAATTTGAGGAAAAATCACTTTACTGAATCGAAAAAGGTAAGGAAGTTCCTTTTCTAGGTTCAGTCTTTTATATCACTTTATAAGAACCGTGTTGATTATTATGATAAAAATAATTTTCTTTTCCATTCTTTAAAGGTCTATTTTTGTCACTTCTTTAGGTTTTCTTCTTGCCGCTTAATTTGTCTAACATTACTTTGACATTTTGAGGTCAATATGGTACTATATTAATTTCGCATACAATATCGTCTCGTAATGCTACTTTCTATTGAAATTTAAAGTTGGAAAACTCTTCAAATTCTTTAATTACTATTTTGCTGTTTTGATTGTAATAATAATAACGACGCTTAGAAAGCAGCAAGTTATTCTCTATGGCCTCTTGCCTATAATTAAAATATAAACTTCAATTTTCGATTCACGCAAGAAGAAGCAAGTAAGCAAGGAATTTTCTTTTCGCTTTAAGAGTAAGCAAGTAATGACGGAAGTTATGTCGTTAGAGTCGCGTGGTTGAAATTAATTAAAATTCGCACCTTTGATAGCAAATTTATGAATCACTCGTTTGACAACATGTGCAGAAATAGGAGAATGAAGCAGGAAATTGAAAATAAATTACTCATGCTCAACTATTTCAGCGTAATAAAGTTCAGTCGTTTGCAGTGAAATATTCAAATCGAATTACAATCATTTGCATTTGATTACCCAATTTTCCAATACATGCTTCATTTTCTCTATTTCAGCATCTATTCACATATTGTAAAATGCCATTGATTGTTCGACTGCTGGAATTCATTATCATTTGTATGCATTCATTCATAGTTTAAATAACTTTAAAAGAAGATATTTCGAATAAAGATTTTTTGCTCTGGTAATTTAACAGCTGTGTAAAAGCATCGAAATATTTTGTACAAGGAGTGGAAAATTATATTTTTTCTAATTTAAATAATTTTTTTTAACGTTAGGCCAAATTTTCATGTTTTTAGATCAAGATGTGAAAACTAAGAGATTTAAGAAATAATTGGAGATATTTGTAGATAATAGGGATATTTTTTTTAGATAATCAGATATTTGAGAGCTAAATTAAAATAGTCAGAGATACTTGGAGATAATTGAAGATTAAAAAGATATCTTATTAGAGATAATTTTGAAGTGCCCGAATAATTTCTACCTCTTGTTTTGAATCATTTTGAAGCTTTACAATAAACGTTTTATACTTTACAAGGTAAGTCAACTTGTCTTGTAATTCAAATAACTTAATCGCAACTTGATTTTATTTTCAACATGACTTAAATTTTCTTTGTAATTTTGATATTTTTAACTACTTGACTTGTACTAATCTTGAAATTATTTAAATTCTATTTTAGTATATTTAAAATTATAAAATTTGCAATGAAAATATTATTTTTGAGATCTCAAGCACTTTTTCTTGATTTCAATTTATAGTTAATTTATATACATAAAATTGATAGAAAATAAAAGCCATTTTTTATTAAAAATATTTTAAATAGAATTAAAGCTTAGAGCCCATTTCTTGGTAATTGTTATTTGAACAATTGAGCAAGGACAATGCAAATTTATGGCAGTTGACTTCTTATTCAATGATTGATCTCAACATTTGCAATTCTATTAAAATTTTGAGAAACACAATTTTTATAATGATGAAAAGTTTGAGAATACTTAAGCCAATCAACAAATACTGCACTTGAAAAGAACGCAAAAGAAAAGAAAATATAAAACACTTTGAAAGACTCTTACGATAAGTGTACCTTTCTCAGTTTCAAAAAAGAACCTTTCTTTTTCTTTATCACTCGAGTTTGGTTTATTTCACATTCATTAAATGTTTAACGATTTTACCCTCAACGTAAGAGAGATATTATTGAATTGTAAATGTTCGTGTTAAATCATTTGACTTAAAGTGAGAGAAAATGAAAAATTTACTTTTCACTTTGAATTATTTGAAAAAATAAATTAGTTTAATTAATTACATGTCAAAAATCATTCAGTAGAAAATTTTTCTTCTCATTCTTTAAATGTTTGCATAAATCATTTTAAGTAAATAATGGAAAATTAGCTACTCACCTTAAACTCTTTAGATTCCTTAATACGTAGTTGTGCACGAATGATATCACCGTTTTTGGGCCGCCCAAGTAGCGCCATTTTGTCTTCTTCTGTGAGATCTTCGGGCGCTTTAGCTTCTGCCTCTTGAATCTGTTGCGCTATGTTGTCAGCCGAATCAATGCCTTAAATAACATTTTTTATCATTTTCAATTTCAAATGATGTGAATCGGAAGAAAAAGAGGAAGAATATTTTGATATTAATAATTTGAAAAAGAAAATTTTAAAAGTTCTTAATTCGAACATATATGAGGGAAAAATCTCAGTCGTATTAATTTAATTGCTCACTTTAAAATGTCACTAAGTGAGAGAGAATTGGGCGTGTGTAAGTGAGTGAGGGCAGTTGCAGTCAGTAATTGTGTGAATTTGTATATGTGTTTTATAACAAGTGGGGGTGGGCAATGATTACAAACAAAATTTAATTTCATCTAAAAAATTCTTGCATTTCAACTAATCAAAAAAATTTTAAGGTGAGGAGAGTCATTCATATTTCTTCTATTACAAAAAATCTCTTTAAAAATTTTTTTGTACTTAAAAGAAGAAATGAAAAAGGGTTAAAAAAGGGTTTAAAAAACTTAGAGAAAATTTTTGTGTAATGTAAAAGTATTAAAGTAAGAGAATGAAATTATAGTGAGCCGAGAAGACATAAAAGACAAAGAAACACAACATAAGACATTGTCAATAATATTTATGCATGTTAAAAGTGATATGAGACAATGATCATGGGGTTATTTATCATAAACGACGAGAAGAAATTATTATTACGGGTATAAAGCTTTTGAAGTTACAAATAGAAAACTTTTTCAAATTTATTTATCAGTTTTATGAAAGATAATAATTTCTGACTTTTATAAAACATTTTATAACACTTGCAAAACTTTTTAACAGTTATAACAAAAATTTATTGTTTTCATACAACTGTCATAATCAATATGTAACTGTTATAAAACTGACATGAAATTGTAAATTTTTCTTTTTGAACTTCTTAGCTTTTATACTCAGTTAAAACTCTTTTTTTGTGAAAAAAAAATTATTTAAAACAACGAAGATAAATAACTTCAAGTTTTCTCCTGTCACCACGAAACTTATAAAATGATAAGTAACAAGCATGAAAAAAAAATTCATTGTGTTCTATATTGAGCATAATAAAATAAGAAAAGTGAGAATAGAAATGCTCTTTTATCTTTACAGAAATAAGCATAACACATCAAATAGCAGCAAAACAATTTCGCGAATGAAATGAAACACTTTACAGATGGATAAACATATACATGCGGTGAAATTTTTGTGTGTGACTAAAGCGAAACCTTGTGCAGATATGAATACACATGTAGCTCATGTTCATTGTTTTAAATGGAATGAATTGCTGGCTATATGCTTAAATGTTGCAGCGAAAGAAGCAAAATTATTCACTTAAAAAATATTACATCGCTTAATGTTATTATGGCTTGTTCTTTGGCATTAAAAATGGAAACATTTAAATAAGACAAAAGAAGAAATTTATTTGACTTTTTTTGTGATTCTGTTAAGAAAACTTAAAAAGCGTTGTCATCAATTTAAGAAATAACAAAAAAAATTATGTTGGAAATGAGTTTAGAAAAAAATATTTTTAAATAAAAATTTGCTAATTTTTGTAAATTTGAAAATTCGAACAATAATAATTACAAACGATTTGTTTCATTTGTTGCGATTTTGACTCATCATAATAAACCTGTTGAAAGGTTTGAAAATTGTTTCTGCACTATATAAAATATTCAGAGAATTGATTTAATTAATTATGACGAATTTATGAATCAACAAGTTCGTTTCATTAAGTTAGCTGTGTTTCATATAATTAAATGAACAGTTTATTAATAAGAAATGAAAATTTGTTGTTTATCATAAATTTGTTTGTAGAGAAAGGTAAATAATTGGGAAAATGTAATTTTAGCATTTTCTTATACTTAACAAAGTAAAAACATTTTATAATATTTTCTTAATGGTTTACAGCGATAAAATATCTACAAATGCTTTAAATGCAATTTATATTATTCTAAAATTGAAAAACGATTATCAAAATTTTCAAATTTTGAAACTATTTGCAGCAATTTTTTTAAAAAATACTACTCGTTTGTAGTTTTGGTATTTTTCAAGAATTTTAAAAAATATCTTCATATTCATTCATACTAACTATCACATTTAGAGTTATATTCTCATTCTTTTTTCATAAACCATATACACTTTATCTGAGTGATTATTGTTAAAAGATTTAGTAAATAAAATATTTTGAAATATTTCTTGTTACAGAAAATTTTTCTTGTTGGTTGCGAGAAAATTTTCTTCATATTTCTCTAAGTGTCATATAAAAACTTTAGACACAATTATAATTCTAGGGAAAAATATTTAAATGATTTTAAGAAGAAATCTCTTCTTTTGTCTTAAAATTAGAGCAATAATTTATTTTTATGCATTATGAGTAAATATTAGTAATTAATAGAACACATGAAAAAATTTGTTGTGGTAATGAATGTCACAATTTCACCACATATACAAACATATATACAAAATTAATAAACACACCAAAACACGACTCTAGAGATCATCATCATCTTCTAACTCTATAAAGTTTTTCTATTTTGTTTCATTACTTACAAAAATTAGTCATTTTTGAAATTTTGAAATGTTTTTGCGATTTTAAAAAGAAAATCAACAACATCCAGAATTTAAAATTTGTTGCATGTACACAAGAGATTAATTTTTTTTGCAAAATCCAGTTTGGGGTTTCAACGGCCATCAACAAAATTGAAATATATCGTCGCATACATACAACAACAGTTTTTTTTTTAAATTTTTCACATTTTTGTCCATTTTTTATTTAATTTTTTTTTCGTTTGTTTTTCACACACGTTAAATGAAAATAGTCATGAATAATTTTGATTTTTTTTTGCAAATGTTCATGAAATTGAGTAACGAAACATTGTGTTGTATTTCGATGATGGTAGGCAGTAGTTAACGAAAGATAGAAGTACACATGATTTTTTATCAATTTTTATATTTTTTGCAGAAGTAGTAGACACAAGCAATAGAAAAAGAAAAAATTGAAAAATAAATAAATTAAAAAAGTAAGAAGAAAAGTAACAAATTTTGATTTTCAATGCATTTTGGTAGAGGTTTCACGTGGTTACATCAAAAGAAAAATATTTTAAAAATGGTACAAATTTTTTAGAACTTTTTTTTCTTTTATAAGTTCAAAAATATTTTATAAAATTTATAACAGCTAGTTCTAGTTTGAAGCACTTATTTATCTATGTTGACAGAAAAATGTGCTAAAATAAATAATTATGGTTTTAACTATCATATTACTTTTATAAATCTCTTATAAAAATAAAATCAAAAGTTTCTTCTAAGAGTTTATAAATTTGACTTAATTATAATAAATTCTTGAAATTTTTGTACCATTTAAAAATATTTTTTATCATCTACCTCAATGCAGTGAAATATTTTAATTTTAAAAAAATATTTGATAAAGTTTTTATCAAATTTTTATTTTTTCTATCCAAGTTTCAATTAAATTCCAAAGAATTAAATTTGCGTAAAAAATTAAAAATTGAAGTTGAAAAACTTTCGGTTTGTGTAAAAATGTAAAATAGCAATAAAAAAGTGTATTTGATATTCATCAGTGTTTATAACTGTGAATAAACTTCAGAAATTTTTGTTATGAAAAATTTATATGAGTAGATTATACATCAACAAAAATTTTAAAAAATTTATTTATAACAAAAAAAAGTATTCTTGAACATATAAAATGCAAAAAACTATAGAAAACAAAAAGTTTAAAAAAAAATACAAAAATTCAACATAAAGTAAAAACTTTAAATTTAAAGAATAATAGTAAAAAAAATATAGTGGTGACAAAAAAGAGAATTATTAAGCAGAAGTTTTAAATTTGACTCGTATTTAAAATTTAAAAATCAAAAAATTCCGAAATTCAATTATGAAAAATCCATAAATTCATTTAACTGTTTAACTGTTTTTATTTTTATTTTATTGAAGTTTATATTTTAAAAAATTATTCAAGATTTTTAATTTCACTTGTATATCGCTTTAAATTAAAAATTTTTGTTTCTTTTTTTTAATTGACTAAATTAAACTGACATTTTAGATATTCGTAAAATAATTTCAGACTTTGAAAACTTGTCTTGTAATATTTGATTTCATTAAAACTTGATTCAAAATATATTTTGAAGTATTCATTGAATAATTCTCATTGAGAAATATTTTTTATTATGTTTTATTAATCCCATTCATTTTAAAAGCTTTACTCTGTTTGATCGTAAACCAATTAAAATATTATTTTAAACATTTTATAGCATTAAATTATGAATCAAGTGTTTACATCAGTAGAAAAAAATTGATGCAGGAGAAGATTTTTTACGATGGTTTACATGTAAATCTCTCTGGAGAGTGTGAAAAATAAATTGTCTCAATTCAAAACATTTTTTAATTAAAATCGAATAAATTCATAATAGTTGCAAATTTTCAGTAAATGTAAATTAATGTATAATTAGTAAAAGTCTCTTTTACTATGACATTAAGTCAATATATTTACATTAAAAATTAGTCTATTCTATGTCATAAATCTCAAACCGCAAATAGACACACATTTTGTGCTTTAATGATTTTACTTTCTGATCTGTTAGAATTAAATTTATCTAAAATTTGTCTGATTTTTATCTAAATGTAAAATTTTGATGTTTGTATTTGAATTTTAAATTATTTTTATGCATCTAAAATTAACTTTACTCAGTTCTAAGAAAACTTCAAATTCAAAATTCTGCTTTATTGTGCGCGCAAAGAAGAAAAAAAGTGTTAAAAAATAAAAATTTGATTTTTTTTCATTTTATGAAGTCAAAGAATAAAATGAAATTTGATAGAAATGAAATTTAAGATATCTATTAATGCACAACGATATTAAAATTACCTCCAATCATTTGTGGTTCTCCTAAATTTACATAAAATAGCACGTCTTTCTCGTAACTGCCTTCTTCAAGGATAACTAATGGAATAGTTTGTCTGAAAATTAAAAACAGATGGTAGATTTTTATTGAATTAAAATGATCACAAAATATGTTGAAAGTGTCATGTCTGAAATATTTGACAGTTTAACTGAGAGAAAAAATATTTTTTATTTTGTTTTTATTATAATATTTTAAGTTTTTTACAACTTTTTCTCTAAAGCCAGATTTTCTTAATTTTATAATATTTTCATGTCAATTAAAAGTGAATGAAAAACTGTTATAATTGTTATAAAATTCAGTAAAAATAAAAAAGAAAAATAGACTGTTATAAAATTTTTAATTAAAAAATTTTACATCAGTTTTTAATGTAAAAAATCATTATAAAAATTTCTAAATTTTTATTAATGATTAAAAAATATTATATTTTATTTACTTAAAAACAACGGTGTAAAATTTTTATATCAATCTTATAAAATTACATAAGTAAAAAAGCCTTTAAGTTAAATCATTAGCCAATCTTAAAATGTTTTTCGTTCTTGGTAATTGATAAAATCCATAACATCAAAAAAGTTCTCAAAATAAAAATATCACGTTTTCCATGTTCACGACCGCAAAAAATTCAACACCACCGCATTTTGTTTATTTATTTTTACACCCACGATGACATAAACTTAAAAAAAAACTCTCCGTTCACACTTTAATGATGAATTGAGAACTGACCTCAGTTTCATTTTCCTACCTTCACGATAAAATTAACTTAATTTGCTAGACAACGTTTTAAAGCACACGAAAGTGTGTGAGTTTTTTTTATTTTTTTTCTTTTTTATTTTATGTCCGCACAAAAGTTAAAAATAGCCGTTGGTTCATGCTAAATCATATGAGACGTGAAGGCGAAGCATGAATCTTTTACACTGCCAAATGTTTTACCTATTTTGCGTCATCATTAAAAGAATGCGCCTTGAATATTTTCTCATGATTTCACAAGATAATAAATTTCTAAATCTACAAGTCTAAACACTTTTGTTTGTGCATTTTAAAAAAATTTTTTAATATTGCCGCGTGCATAAAAACTATTTTGCTTCTGTTTCCGATTAAAATAGTTTGCATGTTTCATTATAAATTCATTATTTGCATGTTTTCATGAAAACTTTTAGTGGCTATTTATTGACATTTGAAATTTCTTTCAAGATACGACAATTAGCAAAAATGTAATTGAAATTGAAGAATCTCTATAACAGCATTAAACTAAATAAATTTTCTTGATTTTTATCAATAACTTTTCGTAAACATAGAAATAATTTTTAAAAAAATTAATAAAATTTACAAGTTTTTTTAAATAAAAAAAATTTTGTTTAATTTACGAAAGATTTGAAAATGTAAAATTATGTTATATATATAAATTATCGAAAATAGAAATTTTTTTTCCAAACATTGATTTTCCTAAGAATTATGAACTTTATTGAAAATGTCAAAAAAAAAACTTTCGATTCTTTTAATATTTTACTTCCTTACATTTTTTATCATAAGTTTTTACCCCTTGATTTTTTTTTACATTCATAAAGTTTAAAATAAAGCAACAATCGCAAAGGTGAAGTAGAAGAAAATATTAGAAATGCAAAAAGAAAATTTCAATTGAAGTAGAAAGAAATTATCATAATAGCAATCTTGAAATATTGATTATTTTTATGAAAAATTTTCACTATCATTTCATCAATGATTTAATGCAATCATTTTTATATGAAAAAATACAATTTGTGATGGAAAATTGGGAGAAAAAAATTTGATTAATATTTAATTTAATTTTATAACAAATAACAAGCTTAACAAGATCTTTAAGAAATAAAGTTTTGAAATATTTTTTCTTTTACTGCTCTCAACGAAAGCGGATCATATTATAAATGAAAGCTAAGCCCAATCATGCTTGATATGATCCTTTGAAAGCTTCAATAAATTATTCATGTTATATTAAATATGAAAGTACCGCGCTGAAATGTACATGATACCAATACAGAAAAGAAGTGTTTGAAGCTTCAGCAGCAAGAGCAACGGAAACAAAAAAGTGAAAGAGAAATGAGCTTTGTTTATGATACGATGTTGATGTACAAATGTAAATTTTACAGCTATTATTAAAGCAAAAATGAATTATGTGTGTGGGTTTAAAGCAATGAATATTTCTGTCTAGGGGCGTTCAACAAACAACAATGTGCATAAAGTTAAATTTAAGCACTGTTTAGTTGAATGTATAATTTAGTACTTAAAATACTTTTTAAATAACTCTTTAAAAATCTATAAACTTCAAATAAGTGTTTTTCCAACCGGGAATGTTTCCGTTCTCGTTCCTGTTCCTGTTCCCGACAATCCTTCGGGAATGACTCCATACAAATAAAGAAAATTTTGAAAATTTTTGTAGAAATTTTTTCAATTTTTTGACAATTTTTAAAATTTTTCATATGTTTTCTTCCAGGGGGGTGCAACAGAAATTTTGACGGTTAAATTTTTCAAGATTTGAATTTGAAAAACGATGCGTAAGCTATGCGTTCGGCTGTACAATCTTAGATACCGTTAAATTGAAATAAAATTTAAGAAAATTGGAACTTATTTGAAGTCATTTATAGCTATCTTTTAGACTTTATTTCATTGCGATTCGATAAATGTATACTTCAATGATGCAGATATTGTTGCTACAAATTTTATTTTGACAAATTTTTTCTGATGTTTTGCATTAGTTCATGTTGGACTTAATCATCAAGTAAAGTTATTCTTTTTCACTCAAAGTCACGTAATATCTTGACTTCAGTGGAAATACCAAGGTCCTACAATAATATCTTGCTAAACAATTAAATTAAAAGAAGTAAAGATTTTTCCATAAATCCTATTAAATTCAAGGGGTTGGAACTGGGGCGAAGGATTCGCCCGATTCGCCCGATTTTCGCCCCGATTCGCCCCATTTCGCCCGATTCGCCCCTTTTCCACTTGTCACACAACATTTTTCAATTGTTTTGCAACATTTTGTTATGCAACATTGAACTAAAAATTTCGAATCCTTATTTTGCACGAATTAAGACTTTAAAACAATATTTAAGTATTGATAAAGCATTATTATTCATTAAGATTCATGGATAAACCAATTATAAGCAGATTCTATGCAAAAATAAGTAATTTTTGGTTTGTTTATATT
>JACWBX010000809.1:0-17707 GCA_014622435.1 Polypedilum pembai
TTTTTTTTCGCTCAAAACTTCCAAAAATTTTCAAAACATATGAGTATAGCGTATCGTTGAAAAGATCTTGAGTCGCAGATTAAGATGACATCAAAATTTTTTTAGATTGTGTCGATGCATGAAAAGTGCATGCAGGTCAATGGCAGTACTTTGTGGACTGACATGATGTTGATCAAAGTTTCCAAAAGTCATAGAACGAATAGAAAACACAACAAAAATCGGTTTTAAGATATGATACCCTAGTGCTTATACTTCAGGCACTAAGACATAATTTTTAGAAAATCCTTTAAGATTATACAACCTTCTTCTATGAAGTTTTTTTCAAATGACACATCAATATCCCTGCGAAAGTAACTACTTTGTATTCAGCAAAACATTGGGTAGTTTTGAAACATAAATGTACGTTATCTTGATATTTTTTTTAAAGCTTAAAGTTTTAATATAAATTTGATATTTCAGTGCATAATAAATAAAAAAATGAAAAACTAGACTATGATCTAAATATTACTTTAATTTAAAAAACCAACAATAGACAAGGGGACCTAAAAAAAATTTTTTACATTTAAGTCGATTTCTTGTGTTTAGAAACTTTATTATTGACAAACTTAACACCAACAAGTGGAAGCTGAAAAAATTTGAAATAATCGCCTAATATACTGATCTGTCAAAGCAAAAATGCGCTATAATCTTCGACTAGCAGGGCGTTGAGATTGATCTACTTGTTTTACTTTGTTAATAAATTTTCTTGAGTTTGACCTGAAAGGTAAACAGCATTGTTGATGAGTTTTATGAAAAGTATTCTTATTATCCAAAAAATCAATTCAACTGATGATAAAACTGAAAATCATGCAAAAAGTCCAAGTGAACCGCCAATAAATGAAAGAAAATTAATTTCGTTGAATTCCTTCTTGCGAATGAATTTGTTACAAAAATTGTTTCTAAAGTTTATGATTATAACTGTGTATAATAAATCACTGCTGCTTTTTTTTGATATAAATATTTCCTTTAAATAGAAATCAATTATATTTTATTAATGACAATTTAATGTCTTACTTAGGAATGTCAAGTATTTCAGCTTCAATATTATATTTGACGTAATCGCATCTTTCCAAAAATCCATAACTGCTCAAATGTCCATCAAATTCATTTCGAACTTTATCAAAGCAAACTTTTTCATTTGCTGAGAAAATTCTTGTCGTTATTGCGAATCATGAAAAATTCACCACAGCTACATCGCGTGATTATTAACTCTAACATGCATTCAAATTGACAATTAGCTTTCGTGTAAACTTTGAACAGTTTTAACTCATGTTCGTCATTGAAATAACAATTTCGATTTCAAAGATAAAAAAATTATTAGTAAGTGACTGAACCTTTTAAATTTTCTGCACAATTTTGTCATATAATTTCAAGCTGGGATACAAAAAATTTTAATTAAATTTTATTAACCCAGCCTTGAATAATTCTTCACAAATTGTCTGTTTGTTGGTAAAATAAACTAACAAAAGAAATTTTCAAATAAATTTTTATTTCTATAAAAAGTTATGATTAAAGATCAAGAAAATCGTCAATTTTCAACGATACAATTCTATCTGTGACCTGTGGAGATAATCTTTCTTACTCAAAAGGACTTTCATCATAAAATGATTCATCAACTTCCATTATTTGTGGTTCATTCTAAAGTTGATGAAACTGTATTATTTCGAGTAAACTATATTTAAAAAATGTTATTTTTATAATAATTGATAGAAACATTTGATGATTCCCAGGTTTGGTAACTTAAACTTAAAAATGCTAGACAAACAATATTTTTGAAATAAAAGTTAAACAACTGACGATAACAAATATAAAACTAACTTTAAAAATAGTTCTCAAGTCTGAAATAATTTACAAAAAAGAAATGTTTTACATGCAAAATTAAATTATGTCTAACATGCAATAATTTCCAACAGTTAAATATATAAACTTGTACATTTTTATTTCAAACAAAGTTAAAATTATTTTTGACCTTCAGACAAAACAGATAATCCACTTAGCAGATTATTTTTTATTATGTTGAGAATGAAAGTGGCTGAGAATTCACTTAAAATGATTTGCTCTCACATTTCACCCTTAAGCTTCTTTCTTTGCTTTACATTGAGGCCAAAGTGAAAATTATCTCTTACAGCAATGAAGCAACGACGGTAATTAGAGAAAAAGAAGAAAGAGATGTGAAATTACCATTATATGTTTACAGTTCTGTGTTTGTTTGGTGATGAGAAAAAAAAGTCATGAAAAAGGCAAGCAAATGGCGAATGAGATAAAGGCCAAGATATGAGAAAGAATGTGGCTGATAAATTAAATTAAATTGCATGAAAATAAAATATTTTATTTAGACATTTCTTTACTCGCACTCGTCGTTTTTCGTCCGGTCGTTTTTGTGGTTCAGTTAACGATTTCTCAGATTGCCTCATCTTTCTTACACAGAGACCAATTTCTTTGCTCTTTTTTCTCTTTCTCTTTCTTTTACACATATTCGCACATAAAAAAAGGAGAATAAAATTATGGTTTCCGCTCGGAGCACAAACAAATTTCTTCTGCCTCCTACTTTATTTTATTATATAAGGCATCATCAGCTGATAAATTGTGAGTCAATGTGACACATCACACGACTCGGATGGGCCACAAAATGTGAGAGCAAAAGCGGCGGCGGCATTGAGCACAAAAAAGTTTTTTTTTTATGTGACGTGAATGTGATTTGTGTCTCGCCAGCTTTGCCAACAATTTCGACTTGCCTTCATGCAAGGAAAAAGAATGTGAAATGAAAATAAATAAATTGACAATAATTTTTTTTATGGTAGTTTGTGTGGTTTGGTTTTTAGATGAAGATAGATTGAATAAAAAAAGAAATTTCTATGTTATCATAGGAAAATTAAATTTTTCTGAGGATTTTGGAAAAATTCACAAAAAGAAAGTTTTTTACTTGGCATACAATTTATTCTTATAAAGTGAGAGAAATTTTTTTAATATTTTTAAAAATCCTGTATAGGAAAATTATAAGTGACATAAAGTATATTTTTCATGTTTTATGAGCCACTTTACTAGATGCGTTTTTCCTTCGTGTTTGATGCCAGGAGTGGATACATAAAAAAGAACTACAAAAATAACATAGTACATTTGGTTGTCTAATCAATGGTACAATGATGTCTATGGTTAGAATTGATAAAACTTTTCTATTAAATTTAAAAATAATTAAATAAAAATTTAGAATTTTCAAAATCGTTAAAACTTTTATTTTTTCTTTTTAAATTAAAATACAAGGTGAAAATATTAAATATTTAAAAATAACGTATTTTTATATTTCAAATTTCAAATTTTAAAAGACGTTCAAATTTTTTAACAAATTATTTTTCAATAAAATTCTTTTTCTCAAAAGCATAACTTTGCCCAAAAAATTTTTAATATTCCTCTTCCTTTCGACATTCATATTTTTTATATTTACATAGCAAAAAATATTTTTCATTCTTAGAAAGAAGAGAAAAATTGCGTCACATCATTTTACGCTGATTCTCAATGCCAAGTACCAGTCAGTTTCAAATTTTTTTTTTGCTATCGTAATGTGAGAAAGAAAGAAAAATGTGCGGTGTGTTGTTTGCGTAAAGCGAATCAAATTACGAGAGAGAGAAAGGTCCTTGGGTCACCTAATAGCGGTAATTTTTGTTATTTTCATTCCTATCTCTTTTTAGCTTCAATGGCTGCTTTTTTATGAAGGGCCATTAGGACAGCGAAGGGCTGAGAATGAGAATGTGTGTATGTGTGTTTTACATGTTATTTTTATTCACTTTTAAGTGAGGAAAAAGTCTGTAAAAATAGCAACAACAACTCCGTAACTCATCAGATAATTGAAAATTGTGAGCGTATTTGCTGCCATGGCATTTTTTTATGTGAATGTAAATAAATTATTAACAATAACAAGAGGCAAAATATTAAAAATAATGTAATCAGTTGATGTTGCTGAATGTTTATTGTCCAACCGAATTATTTATTTTCCTCTCGTGGCTCCTTTTGCAATCTGATATGGAATAAAATTATTGAGAAATGTTTTATATAAAGGAAAAAGGAAGTGAAGCAGGAAGTAAGCTGAGGAAATATTTCATTTTCACCGTTGTTACCATTTGTCCATATTGACTGCTGCTCTTATAAATTATTGACAAAAATGTAATAATTTATCTTAAAGCTTATTATTCATCTCAATAATACTTGTCTTTTTGTGACAGCAATATGAAGTGAAAAAGCAACATTAAAACAGAGATAAACTTTTCCTGTTTTCCAAATGTTCAACATAAAATGTCGTCTAACTTGTGTTGTCAATTTCTCAGTTGTTTCTTGTTTTGAATTTTACTTTTTCTACTTGTTCATTTGAGAAAGTCTATGATATTCAGAAATAAAAAAGTTGTTATGGAAAGAAGAATTTGAGAATTTATCTTCTTTTATCTTTTAATGGTTGTAAAGAAATTTATTGAGTAATTTTAAAGAGAATTTCTTTCAAGTGATTTAATGTTTTAAATATAAAATTTAGTGGAATTTTGTCAAATGAAAAATTTTGTAAACAAGATTGAAAAATATTTTTAAAAAATTGAAATTTAGAAATTGATAGAAATTTTTGTTAATTTATTAAAATATTTGATAGAGTTATTTCACTTTGAATCAATATATTTTCATTGACGAATTCAAAAATAGACTAAAATGTTTATAAATAATTTCTAAGAATGAAAATTAAAAGCACCGAATATTTACATTAAAAATTTATTCTTGCGAATAGATAATGAAAATTCTGAGAAAAATAAAATGAAAATGTAGAAGACCCTAACGATAGCAGATATTGAGCAAAATTTTTATAATAAAAATAATTTTTTTCTTGATTTGTTCATTTATGAAACAGTATCCATTTTGTATTTTTTTCTTATTTCTACTAAAGCATTTTTCTTTGTCTAATTGAGTTCAATCAAATTTCCATCTTCATTTGTGTCCAAATTAATCTCAATTTCTTCTTTTGACATCATAAAAGGAAAGAAAAAACTTTTTCTCCTCAAAATAAAGTACTAATAAGAAGAATTTGGTTGAAGTTTTATATCAAAATAGATAGAAAGAAAGACAAAAAAAAATTATTCTCATTTATCAAGAAAGAGCGTACATGTCTTATGTCAAATAATAAATCACATATGAAAAAGCAAAAATAGAAAAGGTCAACAATAAATTGATGAATATTTTTTCTCTCTCTCTCTCTTTTATGGCATAAACGACATTAATACTTGCATTTAGCACCAACTGAGAGACAATGTGAACATTTACTTAAGTAAAAAGGACACAAATCTACTTAAATTGTGAGCTTTTCTTTGTAATTAAATAAAATTACGTTAATTAATCATGATGATCGCTCGCTCTTTCCATTTACCCCGCTCGTGAAAAAATAGAGAGAACAAAAAATGTTAAATGAATGATTGACTCCTCCCTATCGTTCACTCACATATCAAGATAGACCTCTGACAATTTACCATGCCATAACACTACATAACATTAATTGCATTTGGATATGCCATCGCGCACATTGTATATAAATTTACTTTTTTTCATTCATGTTGACGTATGTAAGTTTAATGAGGACGATTATTCTTCTCCTCCTCTTAATCTTCCTTTTTTTTGGGCTCGCTTGCTTGCTTTTTTACTGTAAATGTAATTTAATTAATTGGATTAACTTTTAGTAGGCTTATGCCATGGGTAAGCAAAGAAGATTAGAAAGTTAGACTAATTTTAACTAAACACCAAGGAGGCGTCATTATCAAATTATGTCGCAACGAAGTTCACTTTAATTTAGATCGATACATTGCCAGCAGCCAAGAGAAGAGCAAATTGACCATTAATTCAATATAAAAATACTCAACGGCACTGCAGCAACTCTTTTTTACGCTCATAAATTTTATATTGATCTTAAAAAAATAAACTTTGAAATATGCCTTGAGGTAATATATTTTTACTTTTCATCAGTGAATTTGACAATTGGAAGTTGAAGAAATTTTAAATTAAAACACATTTTATGGAAAGTTTATGAAATTAATCTTATGAAAAATTTGAATCTTATGAATTGTAGAATGAAAAGATTTTTCGTTAACTTTGTAGTCTTGAAATCTATGTAGATGAATCAGAATTTCGGCATTCTGAAAGTGGTCAGAATTTTTGAGAACGCCTAAATTTTTACACACGATTTTTCAACTAAATTTTTTGCTGAAATTTTTGTACATAAAAACGGAAAAGTTACTAATATTTTTGGCCAATTTTAGGATGTTTACTACTTAACCCGAGAGCTGATCAATCTACTGATAATCTGTTGGATGAGTAAACTAGAATCCTATTTTCAAGATAGCGTAATTTAGACTAAAATTAGAGAATTGTAGAAATAATTTGTGTGAAAAATTGTAGATATGTCTTTGTTTTATTTTCTCAAATTTTAAGATGATGAAAACTTTCATATGAACCTAAACAAAAAGTATTTAATACGTAAAATATTTAAAAGCTATCAAAAAATGATAAATTATTGGAAATTTTCCACTGAAATTAAAATAACTTTTATCATGGAAAAGAGCTTTTGTTTCACATAAAGAAGCCTCGAATATGTTATTTGAATAACTTCTAATAAAATGCTTCAGACTATAAAACATTTACCAAGAAATGCTCTGAGTTATGGGCTTCTTTATGGATTTCGAATACAGCACACTCTTGCTCTCTTCTTAAATCACTTTATTTTATTTGAAAGGAATTTTACGGAAATTTGATATAGACATAAATATGAATGACATTTCGTTATTTATTACCGTGTCAACGTAGTGTGCGGTCTTTTTTTGACAACTTACACTTGAGAAATATGGAGAAAAGTTTTAAAGCTTTCAATTTTCGTCTTTTATATGACATTTAAAGTCGCAAAAAGAAAACTTTTTGTTCAACAACAGCAAAGTAAAAGCACTCAATTTTTACCATGCATGATGTTGCGGCTTTAAAAGCTTTTTTTTCTTCTTTTTTGTGTCGCTTTTATACACTCATAAACCATAAAAAATTATTCTTACATTTATCATAAAGTTAAATTTTTCTTTTTTCTTTATCTTTTGCAATTTAAATAAATATGAGTGAAAAATTGGCTTTAAGATTTAAAAAAGTAGAAAGTTTTTAGTCATTAACAAACAATAATTTTAATTATTAAGAATTATCTTTATCATAATTGCCCCATTTTTAATAAAAAATAGAAAACGGTGACTGCAAAAACGATGCAGATGTGAATTCCTCATAAAATTTATTGTAGGCAAGTAAAATAGGGATAATTATTAGACTTATCTTGATGGATTGAGTTTTATAACTTTTTTAAATGTAATTAAGTTTTTTTATCATCTAATTAGCTGCTAGGATAGAAAGATGAAGGAAGGATAAAATGTAAAATTTTAAGAGCAAAAAAATGTGAAATTCAGACGAAAAATCTATAAAAATTTGTCGAAATACTTTTAAAATTCTTAAGGTCGATAAGATTTTTCAAATTTTCTATATTATATCTTCTATATAATTTTCAAAATTTCATTTTATAGTTTATTTAATAAGCTCACAGTGATTTACAACTTCGTCATCATAAATAAAAATGATTTGATTTTGTTGGAAATGTTATCATTTTTAAAAACTTTTAAGAACTTTCATACTGAAGAACTATTCTTGAATTGTCACAGAAATAAGAAAAACTTAAGCTCTGTACTAAATAAATTTTTCTAGATTTTTCTTTCATTTGTTCAACAGAAATAAACATAATTCATTCGAATAAGATAAAAAGTGACAGCGGCAAGCATTTCGATGAATCTTTATTCACAATGTTTGGGTCTTTAAGTGAGGGACATTTTCTGCTCATTTCATCTTTGAGTGGGTGAAAGAAAGACGCAGAGAGAAATGAAAAATAATTTAGAAAAAGAGATAAAAGAATAAAAGAGAATGGCAAGGACAGAAATTTTTAAATGATTTTTTTTTCGTACAACAAAATTAAATATTTAAGAGTGTGAACTTTATCGAACTGGGTGAAAATTTCATCAAAAAATAAAAAAACATTAAATTAATGTTTTTGCCCGTTTGCTTGTTTTGTTAATACTTTTAAGTAGAAACGTTGAAAACTCTTTTGAACCTCATCTTATGGACAAATATCGATGAAATAAATTTTGAAATTGTCAAAAGCTAGTGAACAAAGAATAATTCTGATTCTAATTTAAGTTATATTAATTTGACAGTCAAACTGTGACTTTTAAATAAAAACCAAAAAAAGTCAGAAACAAATTTTAATCAATTTTTTTGATATTAAAAATTTCCTTACAAAAATTTCAATAATTCAAAGAAATTTTAATAAAATGACAAAAAGTCCAAAAATAAACAAGATCCTAAGCTCTCTTCAATTTGTCGAAAATGAAAGCATAAAAAATCCCTTCGACTCTTTAAACTTGATCAAAAATTCAAAAAAGGTTTTTTATAACATTTTTAACTCTTTAAACACAAATTGCTCTTCAAATATAATCTTGACTGGTCCGACACAAAAGAAGGAAAAGATTAGACATTTAAGATTTCATTTTTCTTGCCATCACTCTGATGACTTTTTCCTTTTCTTTAAACGGATTTGGAAATTTTTCCAAAGGGTTTTTTTAAAGTAAATACACACAGACAAAGCGGATGGGTAAAATTTTTCATTCTATAGAAAGGAATTATGGGAGAGGAAATGATTATTTATTTATCTAACCGTTTTTCATTCTCTTTATTTTTGTGTGCATGTGGTTTGATGCAAAATGTTTCCATTTGATTGTGGTTTTGTAACATAGAGAAGGGAAGTTTTTGTCTATTTTTATGGGTGTATGTAATTAAAAAGCTTTAATTAAAATTGAAAATTATGGTGAAGATTAAATTATTGTTAGTTTTTGATTTGATTGAGTGTTTTTGAATTTTTAGCAAAGAATATTAATTTTGAAATTCAAAAAACCCAGGCATAGGCACAAGTTGCTATTTGTTCTTCTTTTTTGATCCTTCTTCCTTTTTTTGTGTGTTCACGTCTGAGAGAAATCTAACAAATTCGTTTTCTTATTCTTCTACAAATCTCAATGAATTTTTAAACATTTTAACATCTCAAATTCAATAAGCTTAAAATCAATGAGACTAAGTTATAGACTTTTAGCTTTAACATTTGCTTTTGAAATAAAATCGCAATCAAGAGAAATTGACAATGAAGCAAAACTAGTTGTAGCAGATTTTTATCATTGCATAGAGTGAATACCATACACACACATATATATATAGATACGAAAAAAAGCTGAATATGACAAGTTCACAAATATTAAATTGTTCATAGTCAGCATATGCTTGACATATAAATACATACATGATATTGGCATCATAAATTATTTCTCACTCCACATATATACATGTGTGTGCTAATGTTTCTGATAGGTAGCAGGCCTTTTACTGCTTATGTCGAATTTATTATTTTCATATCTTCATGTCGCGACATGCACTATTGAGTATTTTTATGAAATAATATTTGTTTCAAATTTTTTTACTCTTTAAACTCAAAATTGATTTACATAAATTTTTACCATCAAGCATGATAATCTCTCAATCTTTCTTTTACAACTCTTAAAAATACATACAAAACAAGCAATTTTTTTAATTGTCTTATGAAGCTCAAACTTAAAAGTTCATAAATAAAGACAATAATTGACAGCGATAAAAAACCAAGAAATATCACAAAACCAAATTCAAGATCAGACATTGACAAAACTTTTCTTGGATCTTTAACTTCTTCAATCAAATATCTATATAAATACCAAATGCCATACTCAGAAAGATATTGTGGAATTCCTGCTGGCATGAGTTTATCAATGAGTTCAGTTAATGTGTTCAAAAGAAAATTATTTCTTGGTAAAACTAATGAATAAGTTTTTGTGAGCTTTTCATTATTCATTATTGATAAAGATTTTGTATAACTTGAATTTAATTGTGAATGAATTTCATCGTTAACTAAAAAAGCGGATTTTGATTTTGAATTCAGAGAATCTTCATAAAGTTCATCAAAATAAGAATCATTTGCTGTTATGATATTTGGCCTTAAATTGAGAAGAAGAAAAAATCAGTTGTCGATGTGTATGCCGACAAAAAACTTTCGAAAAATTACACTTGGAAAATTGTAGAGGACACTTTGTTTAACTATTATAGCCCTTTATGAATGTTGATTCAAGCGCCCTCTACAATCTTATAGCGAAATTTTTTATCTCTGAAACAGCACGAACGCAAAATTAAATAGATAAAAATTCCTTACCTTATTCTATCATTAATCAATTCATTTAAAAACATTAAATTGTTTTTATCATTTAATACAATAATTGTGTAATTCATCTTTTTAAGATCATCAACTGTTTCTGGCAAAGGTTTTCTCATATTAGTTGTCATGAACTCAAACATCATGCTTTGATAACAAGTTCTAAATATCAAACAGAACCAAATGAAAAGCAACAAAATACAACGACCGAAAGTTTGTTTTGGTAGTTTGAGTTGAGAAATTCCAAAAAAAATTCCAAGTGCATTATATGCTGGTCGATTGTTCCCTAAAAATGAAATATTTGGTAAAAATTTTTATATAAAACCAAGAGGTTGAAATAAAAATATTGTAAGCGATTTTCTAAGATTTTTTTTGCAAATTTTAGCAATTAATATTTTCAATCAAATGCATCGCTTTTGCTTTTCTTTGTTATTTCTCATTCTTTATATTTTACAAACCTTCTCCAAAAACAATAGTTTTAATTGAAGATTGGCTCTTATGAAGTCCTACGATGATTCCAAAAGTGAAAGCAAACGTAAAACTCAATAAAATCCAAGTAACAGCATCAAATGGGAGAAATAATTTCTCATAATTATTATAAAAATCATTCAGCGTAATCAAAAAATAAATTTTCTTTTTGAAGAATGGTTGAGTAAAATGTGAATATCTTGAATTCCCTACTATAGTCGGTATAAAACGTATTGCATTTAAAATTTTTGTATTGAAATTTTCCAATCCAGTAAATTTTGAAAAATTATTTCTGAAGCTAAAAATAGTGTAATGAGGTACAAAATTATGCTTTAGAGCGATCAGTTGCACAAGCTCATGAGTTATTCCTTTGAATTTAATGTTCTTAGTTGTGATGATTTTCTCAAATTGCCTTGGATTACTATACTCAAGAAAAAAGATATTTTTATCTTCAATATAAAATAAAAAATCCAAACTGATTATAAATTTAAGCATGCATCCATAAAAATTGCTAAAATGTTCATAATTTTCTAATTTTTTATTCCATTTTTCTGTTCTTTTGTTAAAAGAATTTAAGAGCTTTAATTGATAACTTTCGCAATGGTTTTTTGAATAAATTGAATTAGCACTTAGATTCACATATTTGTCATTAGCTATGATGAAAAATTCATAAAACCTTAAATCAGCTGGTGACAAAATAGTTATATCATTTGTCATTTGTATTGTTTCATTCAACTGAACGTAATTGTCAATTTTTTCAATATATACCAAAAATTTTAATTTTTCAGCAACTGTATTTGTAATATGAGAAGAAAATGTGAAATATTTTAATATTTTTTTATGTATTTCAACAATTTCATTTGAAGATTTAATAAAAATTACAGCAGATCTTGTCATTTTAAGACTTTCTTTGTCAATTTTAGAAGCATGTTTGATTGTTATTGGAATATTTTGAATTTGAATTCCATTGATGACGTCATTGATGTGATTTGTTGTATTTCCATAAATAATGAAATCAAATTTGATGTCATTAGCAATATAGAACTCACGAATGACGTCTGAAACTGCTTTTGAGACTAATTGAGCTGGATTTTGAGCTAATGATTCTTTTAAAGCTTTATATTTTTCTTCTTTTGCAGGACATTCAAGCAAAAATGCAAACAAAACGAATAAAATTGAAAAGTTTTTAAAATTATTTTCCATTTGCGCTAAAATTTATTTTCTTAAATATAGTAAAATAAATTAAAGGAAAAAGTTTTCAAATATTTGAATTTTCTACAGTCTTAGCAATTGCTCACTAACACACAAATTTTATATAGTCTGTAACGTAATATTTGATGCTAAATAATTGTAAAATGCAATTTATTTACAAATATAATTTTTAAAACTTGTTGATTTCTTTTATTAATTTAAATGGCTGTTTTCGAACTAAATAATGAAATTTGGTTTCGTATTGACTTTTAAAGGACTAAATGATAGCCCTTTAATGTGTTTATTGATTTAATCAACTAAATACTAATAATTATAATTAGTAACAAAGTGCTATGCATACTTGTGATACATATAAATGTTTTTGTCTATATTCTTGCCGTGATATATTCAAAGTAGATACAAGTTTAATTTTGTTTTCAAAATACCATTTACTTTTTGAATATTTATAGCACTTAAAATGAAAAAATACATTAAACTAATTACATTACTAACAAAAGTATTTAAAACTTTAATTTTGCAGAAAACAAAATAATTTTTCTAATGATTCCAATTAATTTCAAATTTTCATAAAAAGTTTTCTCTGATCGTAAATAATGCATGAGTAAATTTGAATAATGAATATTTCCTTTATGCATTAACGCTTCCTCACGTTTCAATATAGCAAAACATACGAGAGATGACTTCTATGCATGCAATTTAAAATTAAATTTATTCAACTTTTTGTTCACAGTGAAAATTTTGTGTCTATGAAATTATTTCATAATGCAATTGCGACGTTGTTAAATTAGTATTTAAATTTAATGCCAACATTGCCCAAACATACACACACAAGAGGAGAAACTTTTTTTTGTTGACTTTATTGCTACCGCGTGGTTAAATGAGAGAAATTACAATATTTAATGTTTTTTGACGGAACGCTGGAGTAAAGTATTTTTGCTATGTGTGTGAAAAATTAATGCGAAAATTGAAAGGGAGAGAAAGAGTAGTGGCGGCACACATAATGTGCTAGAGATTATTAAATATTTATTATGGCGCACACACTCCTTTCTTTGCTTACTGTGATTTATGTACAATATGCTATCACGTTCCACGTGTGTGTATGAGGTGGAGTCAACATTTTTTCCTGTTTAATGCAAATTGTGTTTATTCTGTTAATTATGTCAGGGTACGATGAACTTTTCTTTCACATTTGTGACATTGTGGCATTTTCATTAACATATACGAATGAATTTAAAAGTTTTTTTTATTAAAGTTTATGATATTTTTCATATGGAAAGGTCTCAACTAAAGGGGTAAGAAATTATGATTTTTGTAGATTGAAAAATATTCACCTCTTGAGGTGTAATAAAAACAATATGAAATTAAGTTTTTTAACATCAGAAAAATATTAACAATTAAATAAAAAAGATTTCATCGAAAATTATTTTTTAAATTTTTAATAACCGTTAAATTTAGAATATAAAGTCAAGAAACGAAAAATTTATCGAATTTCTATAAAAGAGCTTTAAAAATTAAAACTGGAACTTTAAAAAAGTTTCAAAAATTTTCAATAGCTAGAATCTGCATATACGACCACAAAAATTGCCTTTT
Organism: Polypedilum pembai; assembly: GCA_014622435.1. NCBI lineage: Eukaryota > Metazoa > Arthropoda > Insecta > Diptera > Chironomidae > Polypedilum > Polypedilum pembai. Next base: position 13,628 of record JACWBX010000809.1, read on the forward strand.
TACTGCCAAACAGTAACAAATTTCATTAATGAGTACCTTATATCTAAAAAAATTTAATTTACTTCAACTTACACACATATGATAATGAATAAAAACTCATTTTAATTATTTTACGCAGACATGAAGAAAGCCTTTTTACTCTTTTTGAAAGAGAAAGGAAATTTTCCTCATAGGAGCACAGAAATTGTAAACATCCTACACCGACAAATTCATGGCTCAGTTATTATCATTAATTTTGTACTGTGAGCTTGCGAAGGATAGCGCGAAAAGTGCACTGAAGCAAAAGTCTTTTAACCTTAATAAATATCACTGACGCGAATGAGTGTCTGAACATGAAAATTTTTATGTGTTTATATTTGTGCTTTTAGAATTTCCTTTTTTCACATTTATTATGGCACGTGAACAAATAGTTTGAGTAAAAATAAGAAAATTCTGATTCTTTCACTCATTGGTGTTAATTCATTTGATTAATTGCTGGTAAAAAGTTAGAGAAAGTTTGAAAGTTGTTAGTAATTAACAAAGGTCCTTTTGACTTGTTTCTATTTTCATCATCAAAGTTCGTGTCAAAAACTGATGAAATTTTAATTAAGCTTGAGTAAAAATTCAAATAAAAATATTTCTTATTGCCTTTTTTAATTAGTTTGAGAAAAGTCAAAATGAAGAGATAAACATTTGTTTGTGCTTGTGGCTTTAATTAATTGAAAGGAATGTTTGGAAATTTATAGTTTTTATGTATAAAATATTTTTGAATTTCATAATATCGTTATTTTTAAATTTTAAATCTGCCTATTTATTCAAATTTTGAAATTCCGTTAATTTTAAAAATCCGGTATTTTTCTAAATTATATTTTAAAAATACAAATATAAAAATTTTGTTATTTATTGCATATAAATGGTTTAAAAATAAAATGAAATAGATTTTTAAATCAAAAATTTTCCAAGCCTAGAAATTTCAAATATTTCATAACCAACAAAATAAAATATAACAACAATAATGATAATAGACAGCAATAAAAATATCTGTCTTTCACTCATCATTTTCTTCTGTAAATATAATCACAACAGTTGCTTTTTGTTGTGGGTAATTTAAGCACATTAATGTAAAGGCACTTTAGGACAATTTAGCACATGTAGCTTTTCCATTAGACGTAAAAAATCTAAACAATTATTGCCCGAAACGCAAGTTATTTGCTTTTTGAAGGAAAAACATCAAGTTTTCGACCAAAGATTTCTCAGACCCTTTTTCCAAGTGAAGGTCAAATTATCGTTCTTGTCTGTCAAAATCAGTAAAAATGACGGTATCATTACTGAAAATTTTTCAACAAGTTGACGAAAAAAAAATTGTAGTAATATTGGTGGCGGCAGGATGTAATCATCATTTCACAGCGTGACATTAGCAGACACAATGGCATGACATTAAAGTTTTTTTTGTTATACATTCTAGAAGAAATTTCTTTTATAAAAGAAGTGATATTTTATTTATTTTCATGTTTTCAATGTAAATTTGTAAACTTTTTCAAATGCAAATCTTTTGATTCTTCAACAAAAATCAAAGAATTCTTAGGCCTTAATATAAACAAAAAATTTGAATTTGATTGACCGTTATTTTTTAAATTAAAAAATTTTAAGCTAGTAAAAATTTATAGTGTTTAAAATTATAGCAATTTTAAAATAAAAAGAAAAATAGTAAATTTCAAATGTTCGTTATTTTTAATTCAATAAAAATTTTAGTCAGAATTTTTAAAAATTTAAATAAAATTGGTTTTAAAACAGTAAAAATAAAATTTCTTCTCGTTTACTTCATTTGAACTTTTGTCAACTGTGTCTCTGTAGTTTTGTCATTCTTTTCACATCGTCATGATGAAAAATTTTAATTTAACTATTTCTATGCTCCAATATTTCAACTCTGCTATTTGCTACAACAGCCATATCAGTAACTGAAAGTGAGAAATTATTCTGATGCGTGAGCTCGTGTATAAATTTCATTTCTAGCTTCTGTTGATGAAAAATGTCTCTTATATGCAAAATAAAAAACTTTTTCCGCTCTCATGAAGAATTCACATGTGGATTGATTGATATGAATTAAATAAATTTGACTCGTTGTTTTTTATGGAAAATTTTATTTGGTGATGTTTAAAATTTGCTAATTGCAGCTGCTGTTTTGTGTGTTTATTTTATTACTGATCAATATTTAAGTGTCAAATATTCGTTTATAAATTTAATAAAATTTTCGAATGTTTGATCGAAATTTGATGATTTCAAATAAAAACTAAATTAATTAGCTTAATGAATTTTGATTATATCAAAATACATAATTGTTATTTTATAAATGAATATTTGAGTGTAAAATAAATAAAAATTATAAGCTAAAAGTCATTTAAAATTCTGTCTATGACATGCTATTGAGTTTTCAATTAGAGAATTTGAAAACAAATACATAAAAAATCAATTTTAAAATTTAAAATTTTTTCATTAAAAATTTCATTTGAAAAATAAAACCTTCATTTTAAAACTGAAAAAAAAAAATTTATTAAGCAGAAACAAGAGTAGAATGAAAAATTAAAAGCATTAAAAATTCTCTTTACAAAAACTTTCCACGCGCGCTCATTAAATATGAAACAAACTATGAGAGATGATACAGAAGCTAAAATAAGTGAGGTAGAGACAACATTTTTTTTTTTATTTTCTTTCACTACCTTCCGTCTACAGCTTTTCATTTTTCTCTCTTTTATGCTTATTTGCATTTAAGCAAGACTTTCATTCAGTTGGTGAATAGCAGGAGCTGAACATTAATGAGAATGCATTGTGTTTTGATCTTCTTTTATGAATTAAAGTAATCGTAAATATGAATTTCTGCCATAATGATGTATTTCATTTTCTACTTTTTTTATTGTGTAAAAAACATAGACTGTGTTTCTTATTAAAAAACCAAGACTGTAAAAGTAATTATTACTAAGCTTCTTTTTATTTTCACATTTTGTTAAGAAAGTTTTCATTTTTGCTCTCTTTCATTTCTTTGCTATAAATTTTTTATTAACGAAGAAATAAAAAATTTATTTTTATCAAGTGGTGGACTCTTGAATAAATCAATATAAGTCAAGATGGCTTGAAATTTTCTAAAAAAATACTTTTAAAAAGTTCAAAAATATGTTTATTGAATATTTGATATCTTTAAATTTTAGAACTCTAAACAAAATTTTAACAACAAAATTAAAGCCACAAAATTAGTTATGTAATTCGAAAATAAAATTTTTCTATTTTCTATGCAAAGGTAAAGTTAAATCTCAAGTTAACTTGTTTTAACAATCATAACAAAAATTCACTTACTGTGTCCTGCAGAGGTTTTTTAACCGGCATAAAAATTTGACCATATGTTTTATTCTAATAATAGATAGATAATAAACCTTAGTGCAACAGTTCTTTCATAAAACCTATTAAATTTAAATTAAAAATGCTAGTCTTCACCCATTGATAAAACATTCATTGAAATTGAAACTTTTATTCAATTTCATTTAAAATTTAATGAAAGAAAATAACCAAGTGAAAAAAACTTCGATTTTTTGTGACTTTATGCATTTTTCCTTTTTGTAACGATTTATGAAAGTACTTTTTTCTTGAAAAAATAAATCATTTTAAAGAAGGACATAAAAAATTTTATTGCTTTTAATAAAAACAAAAAACTCATGAAAAAATACACAAATATTAACAAAACTTAACCGCAACCAAAAAAAATTGATGAAAGTCACTTGCCCGGATCAGTTGGCTTTAGCGCATTTTTGTCGCCCAGATCAGTGACATTACCAATTACAAAATATAAGAATTAGTTCATGCTATAAGTATATTTTATTAATCAGTATGTTATTAGAGAATACAAATTTTAAATTAAAGCTCTTGAACTCGATCTATTGGGAGAAAAATGATGAGTTGAAGAGAACTCGTAGATAAAAACTTCAACATTATAGTTTTCGATTCATCCGAATATTCCATCAATTGTAATTCCAGCACTCATTGTCGACTCGCGTAGAGACTAAAGCCTTGTGTCGAATGATAGAATCATGAATGTTTAAAGTGATTGCTGGA
>JACWBX010000810.1:0-23093 GCA_014622435.1 Polypedilum pembai
CAGGGGGATGGACACTTTGGCAAATGGCGAAAGAGACTAATTTTTGCGAAGAAAAGCGAAAAAGTTGCGCAACATATGACACATAACACAAAATTTGTTTTCTGCGAAATTCTCTCAAAATATTACTTTTAAGTATTGGAAACAGCAGAAATTTGATTTAAATGATTGAATAAAGAAGTTCAAGCCATTATGAAGCCTTAGATATAACTTAATGAAATTTTTAAAGATTGACAAAGTTTTGTTATTGCGACAAAATGTTTGTTTATGTTGCGATGTAAAACTTTTGAAATTTAAAATTTTATTTTTAAAGTAGTTGTCTATTTTTGATGGTTCTAAATCATCCAGTTTCCATTGTTGAAACGTCAGAATAACGTCTATTGATGGCTAATAAAGTATAGAGCGTTTTAAAGCAATAGTCCAAAATTTTTGTTTTTGTTGCACGAAAAAATGAAGCGAGAAAAAAAACAAAAAGAAGCGAATAAAAGAAAAGAAAAACTAAAAGAAGCGAAAAGAAGCGAAATCTTTCGCCAAAGTGTCCATCCCCCTGGTTATTTTAATAGCGTTTTTTAGAAATGGAAATTATTGAAATAGAGTCAGATGATGAAATCGACGAAAGATACTATTTTATTTGTGAGACAATTAATAGGATTATAAAGAACTCAATTAAACAACTAACTATGTCATATACATTTATAACGTAAGATAAAATTTTCAGAATTATTTTTACAAATTTTATAATCAATAGATTTTTAGAAAATCTACAAAAAGAAGATGTTTTCGTGATGAAACTACAAAACGACCAACTTACATCTATTTAAAATCCAGTTACGTTCGTTCCCTATTGAAGGTAATGCAATATTAATAATCATTTATTTACTTAAAATGAACTTTTTCATTTACAGGAAAATGACAATAATAATGATGATGATAACATGGACTTGATTATAAAAATGCTTCTGGAAGCAACAGATACTGTAATACCACAAAGCAAAGAAGAAGAATACACACTCTTTAAAACCTTTTGGGAAAACAATCAATTGAAATTAAAAACTAAATATAAAAATTTTTCAAAATGGTACAAATCAATGAAAGAAGAATTGTTCAAGTGGCGCACTTTAATGGAAGTTAATATTTATGATAAAAATCAATGCTCAAACGACTGTTATAAGGAAAAAGACAATTTTCGTTTCAACTTTATCAACACAGTATCTGATGAGTATAAAATTCGAGACGCAATGATGATACATGGCAGAAATTATTGCGAGATAGCAAAAATGATGAATCCAATGACCTGTAATCAAGTATTTAAAATTGTTGGGGAGAATATGATTATTAATTTTTGCACTGACAAAAAACCTTTTAGCGATTTCAGGACATTAAATCAAAAAACAAAATTTTTAAAACAAAGAGATGGAGAAAAAGAATTGATTGTGGAGGATATTTCATTTTATCAACCATGTAATCATCATGGACGAATTTGCGATGAAATGTGCTCATGTTACAGTGGAAATAATTTTTGTGAGAAATATTGCGGATGTGACTCAACTTGTTTAAACAAGTTTTCTGGATGTTTATGTTCGTCACGATGTAACAGCAAATTATGTGCATGTTTTTTAATGAATCGAGAGTGTGATCCTGAATTGTGCATGAAACATGATGTTGAAAATTGTGCCTGTAAAAATATGATGTTGCAATCAGGTACTATGAAGAATTTAGAAGTAAAATTGTCGACAATAGAAGGAATTGGACTTGGAACATTTGCAGCTGAAACGATTGAGGCAAAAGATTTTATCATAGAATATAGTGGAGAACTAATAACGAATAATGAAGCTGAACGTAGAGCTGACTTTTATGCCAAAATAAAAAGTATCTACATTTTTGGTCTATGTAAGCAATATTCAATAGATGCGTACAAAATTGGAAACGAAAGTAGATTTATTAATCATTCAAATACACCAAATTGTGAAGCAAAAATTCTTACTGTTAAAGGAGATAAGAGAATTGCAATTTATGCAAAACGAAGAATCAATATAAATGAAGAACTTTTTTTCTCCTATAATTTCAGTGAAAAACATGAAGAATTGTATTTTAAAAAGTGAGTATCTAAATAAAATTTAAACAAATAAAAATAGAACAATAAACCTTCTCGCATTTTGGAAAAATTGTAAAATAATTTTATGACCTTTTTCCCTTCTCGTTGCAAAAAAAATAGTCAAATATCTCGCATTGAATAAATTACACAATAAAAAATAACAATTGTTGTTCATTCGTGCTTGTTTACTCAAATTTGATGATGATGGTAATTTTTCTACAAAACTTCAAAAGAAAATCGCTTAACGCATCATTGATTTTAATGATCAATTTTTAAGATAAACGCTGAGACGTTATGAATGAACGAGACGTCGAAATTTGAGTGTATAAAGTATACGATGTTTACATGTATCAAAATAATTTTTTATAGCCAATCGTTACAGTAGGCCATTCATGAATGGATGAGCAGAATACCCGAGAGAGTAAAAAAAGTTTTCTAACATGAAAATGAATGCCCAATTACCCAAAATCCCATTTTCAAACTCAATTCAAAACGTCAATTTTGCGCACACAAAAATTTCTTCACAACATTTGACATGAAAAGGAAGAAGGACAGAAAAATCAATATAAGTGTGTGCACATAAGGATATGTGTGAATAAAAATATGGAAAAAAAATTGGCGCCACAATTCGACAAATATTTTACGAAACTGAATTGTAATTTCGCTTCTAATATACGAAATAGGGAATATGTGTGTAGCAAAAAAAAAAGTTGAGACTCGAGATCATTTTCATCACAGCTTTCATTTCACCGGACAAAGAAACTGACATCATTTCTAAAGTATAACTCGAGGCGCCGGAAAGAACAACTCAGCATTTTTCCTTTCTCTTTCTATCATTCTCAAATGATGCGGTTTCATTCATTTCTTTCGGCCTCTTGATTTGTTTTCTCTCTCTCTTTCCTTGCCCGAATTTTATTTTTTTTTGCCTTTTGCTCATGTTAACGTAATTATAGATTTTAAGTATAATTTTTTTTAAGATCGTAGACGAAGACCCAAAACTTAAGTCGGTGCTATTTCAATAAATTCAATCTAAAACGATCATTTAGAATGCACACACAAAATAGTGCTCATTCATACGAAATAATTTATTAAATTTCTTTCTTCCTATCCTCCTCTTAAATCCATGTTTACATCTCCCATTCTGCTTCTAATTTGTATCCTTTTTTTCTCCTTCATAGCAATGTGTCGATAATCTCTAAATGACTCAAAAAAACTATTGCGCTTTAAGAAAAAAGGAAATTTTTTAATTATAGAGATTGTTAAATAATGAAATTAGGAAGAAACATTTTTGTAGTCGTTTAATAGGCCAATATTTAATTAAATTTATTAGTTTAAATTACAGCATGCATTCGCATTCGTGCAGTAGATAAATTTTGAGATAATTGTGGCATTTTTGAAGATCATTAGTTTTTTGGGACTCGAAATGGACTCTATTTTTGTTTGTGTGTTAAATGAAAGCTGTATCTTTAAAGAAAAAGCAAAGCCCGAAATCGACTTAATTTAGTCAACTTACGTCCAAATTTTTAGTCGACTCCGGGCTCTGAAAAAAAGCAAAAATTAAAATTCGTAAGCAAGTAAAAGTAACAGCCTTTTTTCAGTTCTCAACAATTACCACTCTTCATCAACATGCAACTTAATGTTTCCTTGAAAGCCCATAAATGCACTGAATTACACAATCATGAAGTAAAAATAAAAGCAATTCCCATAAATTCAAAACAATCACTTTAAGAAAGAATGAAGGCAAGCGAGTAAATTCCCAATAACTTAAATTATTACCCTCTATCTGATACAGCGAAAAAGACTGATATTCAAAACAAATTGTTAATGAAAATCGTTTTTCGTACATTATAAGAAATTCTCATTTTAATGAGTAAACGGCATTGCAATCAAACGACTTTCGTGATTGCGGCTTTGATTATAATTGAAAAATTATTCAGAAAATGATAAAGGTTGCAGTAGCAGAAGCTTAAAGATTTATGTATTATTAACAACTCTTTATGTATGCTAAATGCAGTATATCTCAATTCAATACTTGCTACATACATAATTGCGTGATGGTAATCGACTACCTTTGTTAGTTAGCATCGAGCCGCATTATATGATGGATAAATGAAAAATATTTAAGTGTAAACCAATTCGCTGTTTGTTTGGGTGTATATGAAATTAGTAGCATGGCACATGCAAGATAAATGTTTGTTTTTAAAAAAGTCACTAACACAAAGGTTTTCTATACTCAAATGTTAATTGCGCTTTATTGATCTGAGTGAATTGTGCATGACATGCTCTACTATAAGACAGGCAAACAAAAGATAAAGTAAGCTACTGCTGTTATACGTTTTTCATGCTATAACGCTTGTGCATTTGTTCATTAATATCTATTGCTTTGTGAGTAATAATGTATGCTCTTTTACATTATAATACAAAGCCATTGAATATTTTATGACTTGACGACATTGTTATGAACTGCAAAATGCAAATATTGTACTACAGCCAATGTTCTTATAAGTATGGAGAACTAGAAAATTACATTTACAATTATTACTTCAGATCGCAATGATACGATAACAAAAATAAATATGTGAAACATTTGAAATAAACTTTTCAATATTAATGATGTGTTGAAATCATTCACGGTCAGTCAGTCCTTTTTCTCTGATGCTGTAGTTGAGATTATTTACGCATATATAAAGTTCTCTTTTGTGCTCACTTGTTGGTGAGAAGGTGCATTATTTACCTGCATGAAATGGAAAGAATGAAGAAGCTTGAAATTGTAATAGAAAATTTAAAATATTTTTACATCATTCATCATTTTTGCACTTTTCTTCCTTTTCTTTCTCGTCATTTTTTTGTGTATATGCGTGTGTGTATTAATGACTAAATTAATGTCCCATTATTATACAAATTTTAATAACACTCACTGATGATGACGCTCGAATTCACATCAAGCATGACATGGTCGTTTTTCGAGACTTAAAGAATTGTTATTTTCATAAATAAATAATCCAAAGCGACACACACATACAGAAGGGGATGTGCATTATTTATTCATTGAAATTTTTCACAGTTCTCTGCATTTAATTATCGCAATAAACTAACGATGGGAAAGTGGAGTTGTTGTCGCGAGGCAAGGAATTATAAATTTATGATTGTATCGGTTGCACAAAAACTAATGCTATTCAGCATTAGATTCAGCCATTAAATTTCCACAAACTCAATAAAATATCAAATTATTATCGCTTTCTGACTGCTTTATATGATAAATTTAATCAGTCCTGATTATCCTAATGCTCACATAGGCAAAGTGAAAAAATATTTGATTTTGTCTAGAGATAATTTCCAAAAATGAACACAAATATATGTCGAAATGTTATTCTAATTAATTCATTATTAAATAATTCCATTTTCAATAAAATTTTCCGCATTTGGTAATTTGTTGTTCAAAAATAAATTGAAATTAGTTTAGAGCACAAATTAAAACTAGTATGGGGTGTGAGACACAAAATTAGATTTCGAGAATAACTCAACCGAAAATTATATATATTTTCTTTCAAAAATTTCTCATTGCGACGAAAGATGTTCAAGAGTGTCAAGACGAAAAAGCTGCCTATATTTCAAAAGATAATTAAATCGTAATTTGAAATTAAACGAACAGTCATGTCATATTTACTTATTCGTGTGATACAATAAACCAAGGGAGTGAGAAAAAGAGAGAGAACAAATTTTCTGTATAGTCATTACGCTATGTAATCAAACTTGTACCACCAAATAAAAATATCATTGGCATGGAACCGTTGAATAATGAAATTATTAAAATTCATCAGTGAAAAAATCAAAAATCCATTTGACATCCGGTGCGTTCTATATGAGTTTGTCCACTGACTAAACAAAATATCTTATTATTATTTTTGTTAAACAAATAAATATTTGTGGTTTTACATTCTATCTTTCTATACCGTAGCTGATTATTTATAATACAAAAAACAAATGAAATGATTATGACAATTAGATTTGCTATGACAAATATTCGTTCGTATTATAATTTCATCTAATTAATTCATTATTGTGGCCTCCGATACACGACGAGCTTTATTTAATTTTTTTATTTTTTGAGGTGACCAATGGAAAATAGTGCGGAGATAATTATTTTGTACCACAAAATACAAAAGAGAAGCAATTATTGTGATTGTTGTGTGTCTATTGTGATGAACTCATGCAAATTAAGAGAAACAATTCAATGACAAATAAGCTCATGATGAAGCTTCAAAAGTAATTTATATTTAAATCTCAAATTACGAAATATTTAATACAAAATTCATTAGAAATCTTGATAAAAAAAGATTAAAGAGAATTGTTACAATTTTGTCAAAAAAGTTTAAAATAACTCAACAATTCAGTACGTTCTTCAATTTCTTTCTATAACATACTGTACACATGCATCTCACATGATGAAATTAAACTGTAATTTAATCGCATCAACTCAAATTTCAATCCTAAAATGAAAAATGTTGTTCAAAAATCTTTTTCTCTCTGTCCAAAAGGAATGAAAAGTATACATAAACACATATGTAGAGTTAATCATCAATACACGTCGTCTGTCAATATTATTGAATCCGATTTTAGTGCGTGCTTTGCTTTTCATTTTCCATTTTCTATGAACGAGAAATGATTGTTTAATTGGACATCAATCTCTAATCTCTTTTATTTGTTCAGCAACGCCCAAGCAACAACGATTCATTGGTTATGTGGCAGGGAGAGAAATGATCATTACCAGGCTATTTACTATTTGATTAAAATCTTTCTCTCTCTGTATATCTCTCCCTCATTTACTTGATAATTGAGTTTTATTGAATGACTCTTCATTAATGATCTTTCTTTTTATCGAAGAAGGGGCATTGTCGATACAACTTCATACACAATGGCGATTTTGAAAAGAGGAGAAAGAAATTCGTAAGGTCAGCAGAGCTATCATCACACAATTTAAAAGAAAAATGTGATGCAACAACACAATGATGCTTCTGGTATTCTCATTCCTCTCCACACACAATTTATCAAGTTCACAGCACTTGCATTCTACTGCTGCTGCTGCTTCTTGTTGTCAAATACAAAGAAACTGATCATCATAAATAACTGCAGAAATGTGTTCATCTCATTTAAAATTATTTTGAAATAATCAATCAAACTTTTCACTCGCTTGATTTTAGCCGAATCGCATCTTGAAAGGCCTTTTGTATTTCGCTTCGTCTTTTATTTTCACCTCAACTGACAATAATCAGAAAGACTATTGATTGCGTTTGTATATATTATTGCCTGCTCATCTGAAGGAGCAACATCTGAATAATAATAATGAGCCGTTTTTCTCTCTTTAAAATCATTATGAAAAAAAAAAAAAAGAAATATCGTTCTCTATTGTTGATAATGAAAAATGAAACCTTTTATTGCTCAGCCGTGTTCGCGGGATGGGATCATAAAGTGAAGTCTCTTTCTCGTTCACTGTCTTTTCTTTGAAGTGGTTTTCAAGTGTGAAATAAAGAAGCTTAATAATCAATCAAGCTATATGTGTTAAAAAATATTGCTTCGGCCGATTAGCGTTAATTAAAATACTTTCCGATATTCTTCTTTTTTGAATGAATAAGATTTACTATTGAAAAATAAAAGAAATTCATTAGGAAGCAGAAAAATTTCCTTTGAAAATTTCGAAGCATAAAATTTTATTATTTACAGAAATAATTTATCTTCTACACATAATTAATAAAAATTTGCGATTCTATAACAAGTAGCAAAAGACAAAAAAACATTTTACTACAAAGCTTTACTCACATAAAACCTAATAATTAAAAGTATAACTTCCTCGATCTGATAACTCACAAATAAGCGCGAGCATGTGAGTAGGAAAGCAGTGGATATCGAACCACATGATATTATCTCTATCTCTATTGTATGTTAAACTTACACCGCCGTTACTGCTCACCATCATTATTGGAAATGAATGAAGCAGTAAAGACATATCTGCCTATCAGCAGACTAGTTGTGAAACTTTAATTAATGCTGTCAGCGAGATTAATTACCATGCATAAATTATGAGCTTTACGCTTCACACTCCATTACAGCAGTACACATTAACATAGCTCTTTCTATTACCTTCCCTCCCTCCACTTCACAATTCGATTTATTAGATTGCACTTTAATAAGTCTATCGCCCGTGGTAAATAATAATGACGAAAATTGATTGATTGAAACAAAGTAAAGAGACTAAAGCAGTAAATTAGTCGCGGTTGCTATTTCACTAAATAAATTAGATCGATTTATATAGTAGCTATTAAGGGAAATAAAAATACTCATAGAAAGCATGTCCCAGCTGACAAATAGCTCCCTTTTATTTCTTTTTTTCTTCTTTTTATTTATTGATCATGGATGAGCTAAATAAATAATAATTAATCATGTGGAAGCAATAAAGACTCTTTCTTTTAATTCTTATTAAGAGAGAAAAGCCCAATTAAACTGTCAATCTTGCTTTTTGGGGGACATTCGAAAGACAGAAAGAAGATTGAGGTATCAACATTGATACAAATAAATCTGGCATGAATTGCTTTCATTATCTTTCTTCACATTTTAGCTCAATTATTGAAATAAAATTAATTTGACTGACTACATACATTTCTGAATATCCTTTTTACAATCTCTTCTCGTTGAATTATAGAATCTAAATCAAACACAATTCTCGTAAATTTGCAAAATTATTTCACAAATTTTAAAAGCTCTTAAAATTTTAAGTTTTGAAAAATGTAAACAAACATGAAATTTCAAAAATTCAAATCGAACGTTATTCTTAAAAAAATTTCAAAATAATTTTGAATAAATAAAATGCGCTCAAGTATCTATGCCAGATATGAACATCTTTCTTGTTTTATTTTATTTTTATTAATTTTTGTTTTCATATCATTATATGTATGGAAAGTGAACAACAACTTCACTTGGACATAAAAACTCAATTTACTTTGCATGATTAATTTTTGTGGTTTAAATGAACACACGATATCTTTGTCTTACTCTCATTTTTCCATGACTACACTTCTCAATAATAATAAAAAAGAGAGTCGAATGAAGATATGTGTGACATGCATGCACACACATAGCGAGAGAAAGAAACTGAAGACAGAAAATTGAAATATCATTCATCAGTGAGGTTGTCATTTTGATACAGAATGGATGAATGGTTAGTTAGGAGCTAATATTAATTATCGTTTGTCGGTCGAGACGATGAGAGAGACAGTAAGAGCAAGAAACACAATGCTTTGAGGCAAACACCTTCTTTTTGAAGTGAACGATCACACACATTATCTTAATCAAATCATTTCTTTTCTACATATTTCTAAATACGAGAAAACTCAAAAGTTTAATCAATATATAGACGCATTTGTCAAAATAAACATTCAAAGTTTTCTTTTATTTAGCAATTTATGACAAAGTGACAAAAACTCATTTTTTAAAAATCAAATTTTTCTGCTCAAAAACCTGAATTGTTGGCTACTCATTTGTATCTTATCAAAAATGATTTGTCTGCGATCTCCTTTTTTAGCTACAGAAGATTTCAACTGAATTGCGCATTTCCAGTTGTCAAAAACGAGTGAGAGAGAGAAAGAAGCAGATATAAAAGAACATAAAACGTTTTGATCGCAATCATTAATCAAGTCGATTCGAATTTGACAAATTATTTTTCCCATCTCTCTCACTCTTGTTCGTTCCTTTTTCCATTATGTGCTTCTATTGTGTTTTAATATCCAATTGGTCGATTATGATTAAACGCATTAAGAAATTAAATTAACATTTTTCTCTACGCTCTTCTATAACTAGTTTTGTTTATTAATCAAATTTCAATGCTTTTGTTATTCGCCAATGAACATTTGTGGCCATTTTGAAATTCATTACTTTTTTTTCATAATTCCTTTTCTACACGTTAATTATCAGCCTCTCTTATCGCAATCTTTATAATAAAAAAAGAGAGAAAGAAAGAAAAATAACTGCCATTTGCAATGTCAGCCAACATCAGCGTTATATTCAAACGAAAGTAGCATGCATTCATTTTATGCCATTTCCAGATCGATAAAATCGTAATAAAGGGAGATAATGACGATGTTATGTGGTGGTACATTCATTACACAAGAGAAAGAAAAAAAGCGACGAAAAAAGAGGCAGTAAAGAATTTAATAACGCTGAATTCAATTTAATAATCACATTTTTTTGCCTCTCCTGTTCTTCAATTTCATTCACTGTCTCTCTTATGAATGTGAAAGAAAACAAGCTAAATGGTGCACTTAATAATCATTGTGTATGCATATCATCATTGGTTGAAATGGCAAAATAAAAACAACAAAATTGTGTCGTGCAATCATTCAAAAAATAAAAATGAAATTAAAGCAACAGCAAGGAGAATCGTGAGTCGTTCCTTACATGAGACCTTATCATTAGACGCTAAATTGCTAGGCATTAAATTCGAACGAAATGCTTTTTGAGTGGGCTAATTCAACATTTTCATTGTCATCATCATCTTTTTCCTCTCATAATATATTTGCAAAGACAACTCTATCATTATTATTATTGTTTCCTCTCCTCACATCATCGTCGTCGTCGTCGTCTTCTTATCTGCCTCCACTGATTCACGTTTCATTCGAATGTTTATGTCGAAGAGTAAAATTATCATTCAGAATAAAAACAAAATGGATTTAATACCTTTTGATCATATTTATTGGCAATTTGGAAGAATGAATGAAATAAAAAATTTTTTTATAAAGGTGAGGCATGATCTTATCAGTTTGGGTTTTTTAGCGCATTTTTGTTGAATCAACAATCTATAGAAAGAAAGAAATGACTTTGAATTCTCACAAATCAACGCTAAAAATATCTCCTTTCACGACATTTTGGCAAGGAAGAAAAATACAGTGCAAGCAAAAGAGAAGGAAGAAACGATAACTTATAATTATGGAAAATTGCAGTAAATTCTGCTTATGATACTTACAAAAATGGCTTTTCGAATTGCAGCAAAACATTTAATTTGTTCCCTCTGTACAGTAATTTGCTTATTCCCGGCATTCTTATTGCCCTCTTAAATGCCCCACAATTCTATACTAATTTTCAATAGCTCGAAGAAGAAATCGTGCTCATAAAACAAATCACGAATTTTCAATTATTTTTGATTTTTCAAGTCGTTTATAAACGATAAGTTTTCTCCATTTTACGAAATAAAAAGATATATTTCCGAGTCGAATCATGTTGGTGAGATTATAGCGTGGCATAAGCTTTATAAAATTAAATTTTTCAGACCTTTTTTATAAGGATTATAAAGCAAAGAAATATAATTGAGAAACAACTGCATTCAATTGTACATAGTCCCGAGGGAATGCATGTGAAATTGTTAACATTGCAATTCACATCTAGCCTCAAGTGTAATTTTTCAAATTATGAAAAAATATCACTTATGCACAATATTCTTCGATCATAAGTTATTTTTAAAGTGTTTGAATAAAACGAACATGATGAGATTTATTGCAATAAACCGCTACTTTAAAAAGCTAAATAAAATGGTGCTCAATTAATGTAACGCAATACTAACTAGCATCTTCAATCTCAATTGCATTTCATTTGAATGGATGCGAGAAAAAGAAAATTAGAGCAAAATTAAATTTGAGCTGCTGCGTGAAAACAAAGTTATTCTTCCATCTTCTCTTTTTTAATACACAGCATTCAATGATATATTAAACGTGAGAATAATTTCTTACACACATTAGATAAGTACTGAAATTACGAGCATTTTTATTCACTTAATTTTTCACTATTTTTCAACAAAATTCACGTGAATTCATCAACAAGAGAGCTAGCAAGCTACAGTAAATACTAATTATAGTTCATTTAATAAAAAATTAACAATAGTCGATTCCTGTTAGCATTCATTTGTTTGAAAATTTGTATTTCTACTTTTAATCCAACATCCGCTCTATGCTTGTTGTTTCCAATTCAAAAACACTTAATTTTTTTTTTGCTCTCAACATACCTGCCTAGCAAATAAGTATGCGTGAATATAATCTGACTATCTGCAATTAATTTTAATTTAAATGTTATATGTATGCCTTACTTCTGTTAAGTACTATTGTGCGCCACTACTGCTGTTACTGTTGTTGTTTGCCGCTGACTGACACAAAAGGCATCATTAGCAAAAGTAATTATGGCTAAATTTAACCTCTCATTGCCCCATTGATTAAATTGTAAATTAGGTACATAGACATGATTTCTGAGTGACAATTTAAGTAGTTGGACAGCGCGAGCAAAATATAAATTACTGAACAACCGGTAAAATGATGAAATTGTGAAAAATAGGATGTTCAACCACATAATACGCTTCAATTTCCAAACGATTGATTGAATTAAATTCACAATTCTTTCTCTCTCTTTCTCTGTTTGTGGCGCCTATTTCAATTTCCAATGCAACATAATTTCCCCAATTCATCTGATATTGATGCTGGATGCCGCCAAAAGTGGAATTGTGCATAATGAACAAAGAAAAAGAGATCTCGTAGACATTGTTGGTTTAAAAATTATTGATTTTCTGAGGCTGCAGTAAAATTTCATAAAAGACACCGTCAATATTGAATTATAAAAGAAAATAAGGAAATAAAAATTGAGAAAAAATTGTTGATTATGTATATTTTATTGCGCACGATGAACTCATAAAAATTCAATATAAAGAAGATAATTTTTCTCTCTTGTCTTCATTGATCCATCAAGTGTTGAAAAATAAACTTAACAAGAATGTCAAGTGAAATGGAATGTTAATATGAGCGAGAAAAGAGAGCCTATTAACTAATGAATCACTTAATTCACAATCTGTGTGGTCCACCAATCAATTTTTCTTCAAACTCATGAATGAATGAATGAAACTGTTGTATGTTTAATTAAAAGAGCGAAGAAACAAGAAGAAGAGTGAAAAAAATATCAAATTTACATCAAGCGACCGCGATCCAATTTATATATATAAGAGACATCATTTTTTGGGAATTTAAGTGGAAAATTAAAACGGACGAAGATTGAAGAACGCTGCTATGAGAGGAGATTAAAGGCAATAAAAAGAGCATTTTTGGCATCATTTCCGTCTCATCGCATAGGCATGAAATTCATCTTTTCCCTTCTTATACAACAATTTCATTTCAACACGTTTCTTCTTAAAAAAGAATAAAAATCTGCGCCTTTTCAAAAAAGATTTTTCTTTTACTTTTATTGGAGGGATGAAGTTTCGCATAATTTTTATTTATCCCCTCTTTTTTTTCCTTTTGAACTTTCAAGCTGCTACTTACTTACTGCCAAGTATTAAGCACTTAAAAAAAGATTCATTGCGATTTATCATTGTGTCGAGTGTTTGACACGTTGACAGAATTTTTAGCACATTTTCCCTCGTTGTACCAAATAAAAAATCTGCAATTTTCTCGCTCATAAAAAATCTGCATGTATTTCTGAAAAACAAAATTGTCACAAACATACATGACAGGAAATTTTTTGTACATTCGCTCTTCCATCTTTTTTTTGATGAAGGAATAATAAAGAAACACGTAAAAATGTCATTATAATTTTCATGCTTCAATTAACTTCAATAACGTATTTAAATTATAATAAAAAAAATGTTATGCTAATGTCCCAAATGACTTAGTGAATGAAGCTAATTCAGTTCAGATGAATATAGAGAATATAGCCACGAGGGAAATTTAAAATAAAGTGCACACATTTTACAGAGAAAGATGTCTATAAAAAGTGCTTTTTTCTCACCATTTGAGTTTGAAAACATGACAATGAGGAAAAAATCAGTTCACCTGTTATTTTCATGAAATTTCTTATTAACATGCAATTTTTATTATTAAGAAAGTTTTCATGTGTAAATTTGTCCAACAATAATTATTTTATTAAACAAATTATTAAATTTGTGTTTCATCAAATGGAACTGAATTTAATTTCTCTAGCTTATTGTGTAATTTAATTCAAGTGATGCGATACGAGGTGTAATACAAACAGAGTGTAATTAATGCCATTATTAAATTAAATTTCTAGATCGTCAAATAAGTATGATGATTAAATGGTCAACAAATTATTCTCTCATTTCAACCAGCGATTTTTTTATTCGCTTGACGATCATTATTAACAAATTCTTGTGACATGCAGACCACCCAATAATTATTATTAGAGTCGAGTGGTGATATCGAATTATTATTAGCGATATATACATACATTACCTGTTATTGAGCAGTGCATGCACAATGAGAGCAAGTTGAAATAATTTTATACTAACTCTACACTACACCACACACTTGTCGTAACAACAGAGAGCTTCAATTTTCTATGTCGTTGACATTTTTTTTTCCGCCAAGTGAAATCGATTGTAAATAAATTGAATCCTTATAAAATGTGCACAAAGATGAAATGATACATGATTTTTTGTGAGATTATGAGAATGATCACATTTGACATGCATGAAAGGGTCTATTCGTATGAAATATGAAGCTTCGAAATTCCTTACGTGACAATGATGATGATGACAAGAAATTTATACCTACCTACATAGTTGAATTACAGTAAGTAAAGCTATTAAAAAAGACAAGATGCTGTTGCGTTACTGCAAACTTTTGAACTAAATTCTCTTTTTCTCAAGTTATTACCAATATGAGATAAAAAAAGTAGAAGAAATGAATTGTTACGAGGTACATATTATCTTCAATCTTAATTGCCCAAATCATCCATTCATGTACCACTTTAATTGAAAATATCAACTACATTTAATCTCTACCTAGAGAAGTGAAGCGGGAATGAAAACGGAAAGACCTCTCGATAATTGAATTTTATGAATGATCTGAATGGCTTTTTCATGTTGTCGTTGTCGTAATAATAAAGTGAGCAAGAGAAGAGAGCACTTTTCACTGACTCATCATGACCATTGTTCATCAATAAATAAATGGCCCAAAGTAATGAATGCCACTTCGCCGCGCTTAACACAAACGGCATTTCAAAATGGACAAGTAAGAGAGTGAAGCGTCAACCTCGATTTTATAAAAAATTCTTTTTTAATATTTTATAATTTGTGCCGCTGCTCTCAACATCCTGTGTATTTCAACCAATTATTTAATAATTTTAGATCACTAAAAGAGAGCTACATCGTATACATATAAATGCTTTTCTTCCTCTTCAATGAGATCGCTCGATCGCTTACCTTTATTCTTCATGTTTAGAGGTAACACATACTACTCACATATATATATGTCCAACTGAAACAAACATTTACTCTAAAGCTCTGAAACATCATCAATACATTAAAGTAGCGTAATTTCTGAGAAAGGCACGTTTTAAATACATTTTGATCAATCTACCCGATAATTACTCTCGAAGAGCTACTCGCTTTTGTGCATTCTCGCTTCCATTCATAAAGAAATACATAATACAATCTATCTCTCTATTTTGGTGTGTATTGATCAAGAAGAAGAACTTTCCGAAACTTTTTTTTATTTCTATGGCTGCTGCTGCTACTCAAAAGAGAAAAATGCTCTAGCATTCAATACATAATTTATCATCATCGAGTAGTCGGTAATAATAATAATGATTAGCTCTTAATGATCGATACTAGCTCGATATACATTTTTTCGGCTATTTGAATTAGCTTACACGTATATGTTTGCTGCTGCTGCTACTTCGGCTATTTACTCTCGAGATTTGAGCTATTATAGTGTTTTCTATCAAATTATTACGGCTGTTAGTAGGAAATTAGCTTCACTTCTTCTATAAAGCTTTCCATTCATGATCAATCAAGACAATGACTTGACTGTGACATTTAATAATATGAAAAAATGCTGATACTTAAAAATTGCAATTCCAAAATTAAGCCATTCTTATTATAAAAATTAATCTTAAGAATCAAAAAAAGTCTTTTTTGTTCAATGTGCATCATCATCATCATCAATTGTAACAAAAGGATACACTCATTTAATTTTTCTTACTCTCTCAACGCGTCTTCAATCATAATAACAATCGCAGAAGTCTGAAAGAGGAAGAAATTGATGATCTCTCTCGAAAAAAAATATATATTCTTTAAATAAGTAAATGGGAGAAAGAAGAAAAGAAAATGAAGTACAACTTCTTTAAGTAGTATCATTAAGTTCAGTTGCTGCTAACAGAAATAATAAATTAAGTAAGGAACCATCAATAGCTTATTATTACTGCTTTCATATTGAATAGAAATTGAGAGCGATTGAGAAGTATAACGAGTGTAGATAGTAGTGGCGATTAGATCTCGTTAAAGAAGGAAAGGCCTTTTATTGTTGCGATCTGTAAATTACACATACAAAATAAGTTCATATGGAAATGATTGTTGTTCAATGTAATTTTATTTAAAATTCATTTATTTTCTCGAAAATATATGATGTTTCTTATACAACACAATGCTTTGTTGTTGATGATGATGATGATTATCAAAACAGACAATTTTATTTCTTTCGCGGCTTTTTTAGTTCAGGTAAGCCACTATCAAACTCTGATATCTTTGAAACTTTTCCAAAATTAGTTTTTGAAAAGTCACTATGCTTCCGCTTGAGACGTTGAAATGAATTTTGATCACCCCTCGGTACATGAACTCGATGCTTGAAATCGAAATTCTTATTTCTGTGAGAAAAAAAAAGTTATTTTATTAAATATTGAAAATCGCATTATAAAAAAAATTTACCTCTCTTTTTTCGTTTCTTCACCCTTTGAGTACTGCTTTACGATTGCTTTCGGTGCATCTCTCAAGCCAAAATTATTTGCTAAATGTCCCAGATGAATTTCACGTAAATTGAACATATGCCGGAGCTCTTTTGAAAATGTTTTATAATAGCAAATCCATGATGTAAATGCTGCAATAAAAAGAAAATTATTATTTAGACAGAAATCTCATGAATAAATGAATAGAGTTATAATTTTTTTCCCACAATCATTAAAAACAAACTGCGAAATGAACGAAACGATTTGATACAAAATTTCATTGATGTACTTATAAAATCAAAACTTTGAATGAGCAATTCATAAGTGTTCACCACTTCAAAGTGAACAGCAGCAAAGGAGTAAGCGATATGTGTCACAAGTGTTTATTATGTTTTTATGACACTCAAAAAGTCCTTGATAAATGAATGAAAATTACTGTAATATTGCAAAACCTCAAGTATGCTCATGATTCATCTTTCTCTCTCACACAACATTTGAAATTGTGTTCTTTTCGTTAAGGACAAAAATGTCAATAGTTTCATGCTTATAAATACACTGCTAATATAGATGAGGGTAAAATAATTTTGTTTTATCGGTTCAACCCTCGTAATAAAAAAATTATTTTTACCAAGTACGTTATTTGAAATGATGAATGTGTTGAAGTGTTTCGACTCGAAACGGATAATTAAAGTCAAATTAAAAAGGAGTTAAAAGCGAAAGGAATTGACTGATGACGGTTGATCGACAAATTCACATTTTTATATTACGACGAACAATATTTGTAGTTGATTATTAAATCAAACTTTAATGTGTACTTACTTTACTATTTCTCGCTATCAATCATTTCAAAAACAAAAAACTCATGAATAAGTGATATTTAATTGTAGGATTTCAATATATATTGATATTGATTTTCGCTTGACTTGGAATTTCTTTTCTTTATTATTTTCTATCGGCACATTAAAATGTGATGTATGTACATATGTGAGTGAATCTAATTCGTGAAAACACTGAAGCTCAATTCATTATTGGGATTAAGTAGCTTGGAATCGCATAAATTGGAAGTTGATATGGGGAGATTAAGTGAGCATTATGTGTTTATTTTAACACTAACATTGTATTGAAGACTGACTGCATACACTCTACTATGTTGAAATCCAAATCCATTCAAAATCATTGAATTATAACTAATCTACTAAAATGGCTTGAGGTCATTTATTCACTCTAATAGATGTATATGTACGTTACTTTCCCTCCTCTGCTTGCTATAAAAGAAAGTATTTTCTGTGACTATATTGTAATTTAGTCAAATAAATCGCTTCATTAAATTTCAATATAGAGAAATGTGTTCAGATTTTCACATTTCATTCAAATTGCTCTGACAAAAATGTCAGAAATGTCAACATATTTTCCTTTGCACAAAATTTTTTCAGTTCGTCACCCATCCTCATATAATTGAGACAAGAATTTCATTTGTATGTAATATAAAGGGAATCATTCACAATTATGAAATTGTGTTAAACACTTCTCGCCTTCGTAATTGGCTTTGAGGGTTGATTGTATAGAGAAAAACGACATAAAATAGCATTTTTAAACATTTTAAATTGAATCATTCACACTTTTGTGATTTCATTTCCTTTCTTTCTCTGTTGGTATTATTCTTGACAAACTTTTTAAATAAAATCTCTTTATTTTATTTTCACTCACCTCGTGACGCCTTCATTCGTAATTCTTCATCATTGTTCAGTAAATCTTCCAATTTTCGCTGCAGTATTAAAATCTTTTCTTCAAAAATTTTGTTTTGCATGTTTGGTAATTGAATCTCTCGTATACATCTCGTATAATCATCCTCTGTTATTCTTAATTTTAATAAATTACATTAGAGCTATAGATACATGTCGTATTGTGCTTATATGCATAAGTGACTTACTCAATTTTCTTCTTTTTCAAATAATCTATAAATTTATCTTCGTTTCTCGTAAGGAAAATGATTGCACATCCTTTATTTCCTATTCTTGCTGTTCTCCCGCATCGATGAACATAATGAACAAATTCTTGTGGTGCTGAATATTGAACAACTAAATCTAATTGTGGCACATCTAAACCTCTAGCTAAATGAACGAGAAAAGTAAAATATATATATTTTATTTGCTTTAATTAGATTTGATAAATTTACCTGCAACATCTGTACACAATAGAATTCCTGATTTGGCAGCTTTAAATTCACGAAACACTGAAATTCTCTCAATTTGGGTCATTGAGCCAAAAAGTCTATTGTATAAAAAATCTTAGTATAAAGTTTTATTTTAGCACTTAATTAACTTACTTGAAAAGAGTCACGTTTGGCAGCAATATATTTTCTTCATCCACTTCACTATCACTCTCTTCCTGTTCTTCTAACATAGCATCAATATCGTCCTCGTCATTATTCAGATAAGATTTCATTGTTTTCTCCTTCTTTGTGAATGATTGAGTGAGAAATTCTACCAAAATATCATAATGATAATCAACAACGTGCTGCGTGGGGAAGAATATTAATATTTTCCGTGCACCATGCGAGATTTGTTGAACCAATAACGAGCATAATACAACAAAGCGCATTCTTGGTGGCATGATAAAATATTTCTGCAGAATACCCGATGGAATTGTAATGTTTTCATCTGTCTCAGTTTGATTCATAGAGTCTTCTATTGTGTCAACATTTTCATTGTCCACGTAGGCGGGATTTTCTAGCGTTAAACCAGCCAATTGCTTTACTTTTGCTGTTAATGTAGCAGATAAAAGAATTTTTTGAATGTCACTTTGACTCTTTTTGCTGTGTTCAACAATAGTATCTGTTACTTTTTTCACATCATTTTCATAGCCGAGTTCTAACAATCTATCTGCCTCATCAAGAACAAATGACTGTACCTTATCAAGTTTCATCGATTCAGTATGCATTAAATGATCACAAAGTCTACCAGGCGTTGTAACAAGTATTGTAATTCCATTTCTCAATCGAGCCTTTTCAGTTTTACGCTTTTCACCACCGCTTAAATATCCAGGAACAATCCATGTGAATGGTTTCACAAGTTTCACAAACAATTCATATGTTTGAACACACAACTCTCGAGTTGGCACTATTACTAGAGCATGAATACCTTGAGATCGTGAAATCTTGGGCGTGATTTTCTGTAATTTTTCGACAATAGGAAGCGCATAACATAGAGTTTTTCCCGTTCCTGTGCAACTTCTTATTAAGACATCTTTTCCTTCAAGCGCTAATGGAATTGCTTTTGATTGAACGTGAGTTAATTTGTGAAAATTTAACACTTCTTTCAAATTCTTAATGGAAAAAGGATGAATATTTAATGAATCGACGCTTTTCTCCGTAAATACACTCGAATTTTCACTTTGAACTTCTGCTACTCTCACTGCTGTTTTCTTTTTCTCTTTTTTCTTCTCTGGTGATTTTATATTGGACGATGTATTAGAAATTTCAGGGTTTTTTGAAGTATCATTTGGAAATGGATTTGTTATTTTAGAAAATTTAGCTTTTTTCTTTTTCTGCTTCTTTTTTTCAAGTTCTTCAGGTTTCTTTTTATCGGGCACTTTTGCATAATCAATAGCAGATTTATTATCATTTTTCTTCTTTTTCTTTTTAACACTTCGTTTTGTGTCATCAGTAAAGTCCACTATACCTAATTGTTTTACTTCATTTTGTTTATTATTTTTCTCTAATATTTCATCAATAGTCACAGAATCTTCTTGTGTCTTTTTCTTCTTTTTTACAACTTTTATTTCACTATCAACTTTTTGTTCATCATTATTTATCAGCTTGAAATCACTATTTACACTTTTATTAAGTTCTTTAGTGATTATTTTTGTTTTATTGGGACGTTTGCGAGCTACAACTTTAGCCTTAGCTTGACTTTTATCATTAAACTCAAAAGAAAATCCAGATGCTGAATGATAATTTTGTGTATAAGTACTTTCCTGTATAAATAAATAATTATTAGCCTTAATTAAATAAGAATAGATTTAAATATAAATGTTTACCTTTTCCTCGACTTTATTATCTGTATCACCCGTAACATTTAGAATAAGTTCCATTTTTCGCAAAATTATATTTTATTTAAAAACAAAACAACGTGCGAACTGATCCAACCAAAATTTACCAAATCAAAACAACCCGCTTTAAATTCAAATAAATTGTAGCAGTTACGAGCTTTCATAATTTTAAGCAAGTTATTGCTTAACACTTTGTACATTAAATTTGTGTAATTTTGTTAGTTTATTGTTAAAACTCGATTAAACCCATATAGTAACAATTATCAAACGTTATTTAGATTTAAGTTATTTGTAGTTAAGTCAAAAAATGAGTATTAATGTAAGTTTAATATAAATTTTACATATTTTTCATAATTTTACGAATTGCACATGCATTTTTTAAGAATTTAAAAAAAGAAACTTATGATGAAGATGAATTTTGGTCACCTACTTCACCAAAAAGCAATCGAAGCAGTAGCTCTTCAGATTATCGCAATAAACTGGCCTCATTAGAGAGGATTGTATTTGCTTTAAGACAAAAAGTAAGATTCATTTTTTACACACTCACATGGCAGGAAAATATAAATTTTTCTTTTATAGAACGTAATTCATGAGGAAAGACTAAATAACATTACAAATGAGTTGAAAGAGTTAAAAGAAGAAAATTCTTTTCATAGAGAAAATGCCTATACGCTGAGCGATACCAAGATTTATGTTGGAAATATAGATCGAAAAACTTCCTTAAACGATTTAGAAGATCATTTTTCAAAATATGGTGATGTCATAGATGCATTTTTCTTTCGCGAATTCCATAATTGTCGCAATGCATTTATTATATTTCAAGAACCAACAGCTGCTCGTAAAGCTTTGGATGATTCACATAATCTCCACAATCGTAATTTAACGATTGGAAGAGCTAGAGAGAAGCTGAGATTGAGAAAAGATAATAAGGAGAACAACAATCGTAACTTCAAGTCGAAGCAAAACGATTCAAAATCTAGAAGATATCGTCCTTACTAAATGTGTATCACATTTGTTAAAAAATTTATGTAATTTTCTTTTTTTCTTCAAATTTCATTTTTCGATATTATCGAAAAGCACTCAATTGAGCGTTGTGCAGCAATCAAAAATCGTTAATCACATTTGCCAGCACTCAATAAATGTAATGTATTAGTTGACGACACGTGTCAGAGCGTGGCGTATTCGCAAAGACACAAATTTATATTTCCTCATGTCTAATTTGCTCTTAAAGTGGCAACTGTTTGTCTAATAGATTTCCATAAGATTCAATGATGGAAAATAATTTAAAATGTTGTAAATGACAGGGGTTGAATTGAATAAAACCACAGCAGAAACACAATTAATGTTTGTTTTCGAATTTTCTTTCTTTATTATCATCAATTTTCCATGGTTTAGTACATCAGTTTCGGTATAAAGTCAGTCAATCGATCTTTCTAAATGTCCCTCTAATCTATCAATTTACATGCTTTTGATTTTAACCAAGCATTCTCAAAATGACCCATAACTAAAATTCATAAAAGGAATAAAAATCTTTTTATTAATGCTAATAATTTCTGACTCATCTGCAAATACATATATTTGAATCCTTTGTATTTCGTAAATGGCATGAAATAAAATCTTAAATGATATACAAATACACATATGAAGTTTATTGTTAGAGTAATTTGTGAGACTTTTTGTCAATTTCCGCTCAATTGCAATAAAAAATTCAATATTATAGTAGGAAGAGAGAGAAAGCAATAAATTAAGTTAAGATGACTCTTGCTTCTGCTCTCTCTTTATGAATTGTCACAGAAGAAAACTTTTCAATTTAAATGCAAATAAATCTCAAAAATTGATCTCGATTTGAAATTGCAATTTTCCAATATTCATTCATAGTGTTTGCCATCAATTCAATTCCCTTAAGTTTTTCTCTTTCTAAATCATGTATGCATGTCTGTATAAAATGGACATTAAAGAAAAGAAAATTCTGAAAAAGTTGCTCATCCGTAACACAAGCTAATGGATTCTCTTTTGCAAGAACATTAAAATTTTAAAACGAACGAGTGAGTGAGTGTGAGAGAGAGAGAAATCACATTTCGGCAAGTCACTTAACAGTAGTGAAATGCTAGGCTAAAAAAAAATATGAATATCATGAGTTCAGGTTGAAAGGGATAAATGCAGAGTGTGAGAAAGATTTGCATAAATCCAC
>JACWBX010000811.1:0-40458 GCA_014622435.1 Polypedilum pembai
TTATCTTTATTTGTGCTCACCGAAATGAGTTTTAAAAAAAATAAATAAATAACGAATTAAATTTTTATGAAATTATCAAGGTACGGACAGTTCCAAAAAAAATTTTTTATTTTTCAAGCTCGCCTACTGCCAGTTAGTACACCAACTTTTACTAGAAAGCTTTTGTGAAACTCTTAAATGAGTTGAATTTTCAGTAAAATTTCTTTAGTTATAACAGATTTCCAAATACAAAGCACAAAAATAAAAGTTTGGTTGCAAAATATCTTGGGAATCAACAGAAAACCTCACTCAAAATTTCTTCATAAAAGCTTTCAAAAGCTTTCTAGTAAAATTTGGTGTACTAACTTTTTTTTACTGGCAGTAGGCGAGCTTGAAAAATAAAAATTTTTTTTTGGAACTGTCCGTACCTTGGAAATTATATACCGATTTTATAATTAAATCATTTTCTGTTTAGATATACATATTGCTCTAAAAGTAAAATTATGTTCTTTTTGTAGTTTCATCATCACGGGAACATAATATTTATGCGTCTTTATCGTTATTATTGTTGTTGTAATTTTTAATATAATTTGTTACATTATTAATAGTTGTATCATCAAAGGCAGTGCAGTAAATGAGAGTTGACTCATACTCCAGATCATGTTCACTCTGCTTATTCACTAATAGTCCATCATTGTCATAAAGAGGTATGTTTTTTGGTATATTTGCATTTGGAATTAGCTTTTTAACCTTGACAAACATATCCCCAAATTTCTTTTTGAGTTTTGCATAGATATAATCTGCCTCATCTTTGTCTTTAGTTTCGAATATATTTGTATAAAATTTGTCATTATCCAATTGTCGAATCAATTCTTTTGCTTTCAGCATCGTGTCATTTTTAATAGACTTATCCTTTCGGATTGACTCTAAAATAGAGTCATCTAAATGATTGTAAATTTCACAATGTTGCTGTATTTCAGTTATGCGAAATCCCATCATTTTGAATCCGGCCTTGTCAGCTAACATGCAAATGTCCTTAAGTTGACGTTCTGCAGCTGCAACTTGAGGTAGTTGATACACTTTGTCATGATATATTGCGCGATTTATAAACATATTTTCGATCAAATGAAAATCATTCACATGATATCCGATATGTGTTAATGAATTTTCATCGAGCACAATCATCGCATTTTTCAAAAAATCCATAAAAGGAAAAATTTGTAATTTGACATAATAATGATCACGGCTCAAGTAATCGCACTTGTCGACATCGATATTGCAGAATTTATTGCTAACTATTTCTGTGAGAAAATATTCATGGGGCTTTAACAATTTTACCCAAGCTTCTAAGTCACCCACAATTAATGAACAAATTAATTCAAGCATCCACTCATGTGTCTTAATGTCATCATCAAGTTTGATTTTATTGTTGCTCATCATATATTTAATTAATTTGACAGATTGATCCTCATGAGTCCCTGTTTTAAGAAAAAATTGGATACGAAAAATCATAAAAAAGTTGATTTTAACTTACACGTCTTATCTTCTCCTTGATGAACGCAATCTTCCCAGAGATGCGAGAAACTTCCGTGTCCAATATCATGCTGTGTTTAAAATAAGATTATCTTTCATTACTTCTTAAAACTAATATTCTGCTATAAACGATTTTTTTGTTATTGAAAGAAACTAGTCATAAATCTCTCAAATTTGTATTATCTTTGACTAAATATTTATTTTGATTAACTACTATTATATATATTACATGATCTTAAAAGAATTTTATGTATTCAAAATTTCGATAAGCACCATCAGCGACTATTCAAATAATTATTACAATTTTGTTGCAATACAAAAAAAGCAATCTTGCAAAATGTATGAACGTGATGAAATTTTTTACTTGTTAAAGTACATAAAATTTAAGGAACTTACCAAAAGTGCAGCCAATATAACACATTTTTTCAATTTTGAGTCAATCTTAACATTGGAATTTTTCTCTAAAATGTTAAGTAAATACTGTGCTATAAAACTTGTACCAATCGAGTGTTCGTAGCGTGTATGAATTGCATTTTTATAATAATAATTTGACACTCCAAGTTGTTTTAGATTACGTAATCTTTGAAACGTTGAAGATGCAATAATTTCTTTCGTGTAGCTAGGGAGTTGGATGTACCCATGAACAGGATCTTTTATAGAGAATGCCATGCTTATCTGTTGAAAATAAAAAACGATAAACAGTTAGGAATGCATACACATATTTAAAACTTAATAAAAATAATATTGAAAAAAGTAGTTAATATGCAACAATGTATGCGTCTTACAATCTCGTGGGTTTGTACTTTGTTTATTGTTAACTAACAACTGATTGATTTATTCTAAAAATCAGATCTATTTAAAAAAAAAGTTCTTCTCTAATGGCAACATGAATAAACAAGTCTGCACCTGCTTGCTTGCTTGCATATTTGTTTCTTATGCAAGGATGTTTCAATATATTATGAAAATCTTATCAATAATTAAATATGAGTAATTAATTTTTAATAAATTTACATTCGAAGAAAAATTGAAAAGAAATTATTTTCAAAATATTATAAAACTTACAGAAAAGTTGATTTTTCTAAACAGTTTTATACTGGCAATTAAAAGTTCCACTAAATACTGAATAAAATTGAACTGAAAATAATTTTCACTAGCAAAATAGCACTTCAAATTAAACACAAGACATTTTAAGAAATAAATAAAATTTAAGAGCGATTCTCTCCTAAAAAATTATATAGGGTCATGAACACTTTTGAAAAGTCTCTCCCTTGAGAAACATTGTGCAATTAAGTGATTGTATCGTAAGAAAAATTTTATTTTAATTGTATTTTTGTCTTTAATATACAAATATACGTGAATAAAAATTTTAAAATATCTGCACCGGCTTATTTATTATAACTTAATTACCAAGAGCATCATTAAATTTTCATCACATACTGTGGAAAAGTAAGTTTTAATTTTCACTTTGCGAAAAAAAATCATGACAAATCAATTTTCAAATAAACTCTTTTAAAACTTAGATCGTTTAAATCAATATGAAAGCTACATTTGAAAGATTACCAAATGATGTTGTTCCAATACACTATGAACTTCATTTCACTCCGAATTTAGCGGATTTTACTTTTACTGGAAGCAGCAAGATCCAGATTAAGGTTGTAAAAGCGTAATTTACATCAGTGTGAGTGTGAATTTATAAATTTAAATATTTTGTAGATAAATCAAGATATAGATCGTATCACATTGAATTCAGTGGATTTAAAAATTAGCGATGTGCTTGTAAAGTTTGAGAATGGTGACATCATCAAATCAACTGAAACTGTTAATATAACTGAGTCAGAGATTGTCAATTTTCTTTTTGAAAAAAATCTTCCAAAATCATCTAATGCATTATTGCAAATGAATTTTGAGGGTGAACTGAACGATAAAATGAAAGGATTCTATCGGAGCAAATATCTTTCATATCCAGATTTAGAAGAACGATACGCTTGCTGTACTCAATTTGAAGCAACTGATGCTCGCAGATGTTTTCCATGTTGGGATGAGCCTGCTATCAAAGCTACTTTTAATATATCTATGACTATTCCTCAAGATCGTGTCGGGTTGTCAAATATGCCAATGATTGAAGAAATTAAGCATGATAATAAATTAAAGACCCTTAAGTTTTCCACGTCGCCGATTATGTCAACATATCTTGTCGCTATGGTCGTCGGAGAATATGATTATGTAGAAGGAAATTCAGATGATGGTGTCCACATTAGAGTTTTTACTCCTGTTGAAAAGAAAGATCAAGGTTTGTTTGCTCTTGAAGTGGCTACAAAAGTTTTACCATATTTTAAGGATTATTTTCAAATTGCCTATCCTTTGCCAAAGCTTGACTTGATAGCAATCCAATCCTTTGCCGCAGGAGCAGTAAGTTATTAGTTAATTTACAATTTTAAATTTTTAATGTTTATTTTTATTTTAATTAGATGGAAAATTGGGGTTTGATTACATACAGAGAAACAATGGTATTAGTAGATAAAGAAAATACATCACTAATTCGTAAACAGAATATAGCTTTAACTATTGCTCACGAGATAGGACACCAATGGTTCGGAAATTTAGTAACGATGTATTGGTGGAATAATCTTTGGCTGAATGAAAGCTATGCAAGCTTTGTTGAATTTTTGTGCGTTAATCATTTATTCCCGGAATATGATATTTGGACACAGTTCTTGACAGACATGTATACACCGGCTCTTGATGCAGATTGCTTAGACAATTCTCATCCAATTGAAGTTGAAGTCAATAATCCAAGCGAAATAGATGAGATTTTTGACGAAATTTCGTATAATAAAGGAGCAAGTGTTATTAGAATGCTCCATAATTATCTTGGCGATGATGATTTTAAGAAAGGAATGAATTTATATCTTACAAAATATCAATATCGAAACACTGTTACTGAAAATTTATGGGAGTGTCTAGAAGAAGCTAGCGGCAAAGTTGTTCGAAATATAATGCGCACATGGGTTGAACAAAAAGGCTTCCCTAAGGTCAAAATTATTCAAAATATTCAAGAAGACAACAGTCGTCGTCTTGTATTGGAACAAACAAAATTCACAGCTGATAATAGCTTAGATGAAAAATCTTTTTGGATGATACCTATTTCAATTTCAACACCAAAGTCAGAAAATGCTTTTAGCACTGTTCTTGATAAAAAACAAATAGAAATTGTTATAGAAAATGTAACAGCTAATGATTGGATTAAAATTAATCCCGGCACTATCGGATTTTTCCGTACTCAATATACACCAGATATGCTTGAAAAATTCGTTTCAGCTATTAAAGATCTTTCAATTCCTCCTTTAGATCGTCTAGGATTGCATGATGATTTGTTTGCATTAGTTCAAAATGGCTCTAATTCAACAGTTGAGAGCTTAAAATTGATCAAATCATATTCAAATGAAGACAACTATACTGTATGGTCATCAATCTCAACTTCTCTTTCGAAGCTGAAAAATATTCTGTCACATACAGATTTAACTGATAAATTCAATGAATATGGAAAACATTTATTTACACCACTTTCTGAAAAGTTAGGCTGGGAATCAAAACCAAATGAAACTCATTTGGAAACGCTTCTTCGTTCATTGGTGTTGAGTAAGCTTGTTTCTTTCAAGGATGAAAAGACTTGTGAGGAGGCAAAACGACGTTTCTACTTGCATAAAGAGGGAAAACAAATTCTTCCTGCTGATTTGAGAATGACTTGTTATCGAGGAGTTTTGCAAAATGCTGATGAAATAGTTTACAATGAAATGTTAGAACTCTACCGCTCGACTGATTTACATGAAGAAAAAGATAGGATTTCTAGAGCTTTAGGGTCAATGTCAAACGTCACATTATTGCAGAAGGTCATTCAGTTCGCAATGTCCGAAGAAGTAAGAGCTCAAGATGCAGTATTCGTTATTGCAAGTGTTGCCATAAATCCAATTGGTCGTGATTTGACATGGAATTTTTTCAAGGAAAATTGGAAAATCTTGCTTGATCAATATAGTGGAGGATTTTTGTTAACCAGGTTGGTAAAACACGTAACTGAAAATTTTGCTAGCGAAGAAAAAGCTTTGGAAATTGAAAAGTTCTTTAAAGTACATGAATTTGCTGGTGCCGAAAGGACTGTTCAGCAATCAATAGAGACTGTGCGACTGAATTGTAAATGGCTTCAGCGTGATATTGCTGAAATTCGCGAATTCCTAAAAGATTACTAAAATGTTTTTCTTTTTAATGTGTTATGTGCACGTTCTATGTATGTATAAAAATCTGTATTATTATACATCTGTGAAATAAAATTTGTTAATTTGTGTCTTAAAGCAATATGAAAGTATTTTATTTTTTCATCTTTCACAATTTGAAATGCATTAGAAAGGTTTGAATTTTATTTTTTTGTTCTAATATTTTCATTATTAATCAAATTATTTTACAAGAAGACAAATATTAACATTTTGATCTTGGTTAAGCTTTTTATAAATTTTTATATAAACAATTGTTTAGTCTTTTTTCTTCTTTTTCAATATTCACCTAGTTATACTAGTAAATAAAAAAACATCTATTAATATCGATAATGAGATTGATATTTAAAAATGCATTGTGAAAATTTGTTATAAACAATAAAGAAGAAGAGAGAGGAAAAGCTGAAGAACGCTTTGCTTACATGCACCTTCGTGCAAAGTAAAACAGCAACACTCACAACACATACCAATGCGCAAAAGTATACATAATTCAACGAGAGAAAATGTTTTCTCTCTTTTTCTCTTTGCATAAACGAGTATATAATGTATATCTGGAAAATCAACAAAACATAAGCTTTTTGACAATTTTCATTTCAGTCTTATAGCAAATTTCGTATCAAACAGATTTGCACTGAATAAATTCTCGTGAAAAAGTATTGTAAAAAAAACTTTTAAGCTATTTTCGTGCAAATTTATCGACTTTGAAATTTTTGTGGTAAAATATTGTGAAATTATTTATGTGCGTGGGAGTTCACGTGAATGAGTGAAAGAGAAAATTTAAAATTTTGTCTATATTAAATTTTGTTTTGTTTTATACATAAGTAAGCAAGTAATCGCTTGACTTTCGATCAAGAGAGAAAAACAACAACTTGTTCGTAATTTACTGTGAAAATGGTTTTCATAGCAAATGAATATTGATTATTGCCTATAATAATAGGTATATGTGTGATTTTGCTGCAAAAAAAGAAAAGGAAAAATATATGACGCAAACATAGAACAACTGGACATCTATAAATAATTTTGACACATTTAAATTAGATTATATTCTGCGAAGATAATAATGATGAATAATATTCACAGAGGATTTTTCTTCTCTCTAGCATGATGACAATGATGATAGGAAAAATCATCAATTCAATAGACTCAGTTGTTTTCTTCTCTCTTCATTCTCATCCTTTCTAAAAAAAAAATATTCACACAATTCTATGGTAGTCATGTATATAACATAAAAAAGAGATTTCTTTTTTTGACGTGAGAGCATACATATATAGTTAGATTGCAAGAACAGCAAGCGAACGAGTGAAAAGTAAAAAGGCAAGCAAGCAAAAGAATGGTTCAGAAAAAAAAGAATCTATGTAAAAATGAGGCAACAACGACAGTATAAAAAATATCGAATTTTTCGTTATCAAGTCTGCTATGTACATTGTATGTTTGCGCATCACGTGTGATTTTATTTTGTGTTTAAATGTATTGGAATATATTTCCGAGCTTTCCTGCTGTGCGATGTATATGTACACACGCCACACAATGTATTTACAAGTTAGACGCAAGAAGGCGCAAAAACATTGTGAAAGTATTGAAAGCTTCTTTTTCCCTCTTTCCTCGTTTTGAGCATAAACGACGAAAAAAAATAAGGAAACCTTTACAGTAGCAAAAAATGGTCAAAAGAACAAGTACATACATAAGTCGCAGTATCGTTCAAAGCTTTCTCCCCTAGAATAGTACATAATGTATGTAAAGTGTAACTGTGGAAGAAAAATCTTTTTTTTTTCTCTCTTCTCGTCATGACGAAAATGTAGAGACCACCACCCTACTTATCATACTCAATTCTTCTCAACTTTTCCGTTTGATTGAAAATTAAGCACCATGAAAAGCGTGTATATACGATGGAAATGGCTAACAAGGGAGAGTGTTGAGAAATATAAAGTTC
Organism: Polypedilum pembai; assembly: GCA_014622435.1. NCBI lineage: Eukaryota > Metazoa > Arthropoda > Insecta > Diptera > Chironomidae > Polypedilum > Polypedilum pembai. The sequence goes on from JACWBX010000811.1 coordinate 7,708, forward strand.
ATATTTTAGCATACAATTATCATTATGTATTGACTGTTAGCTATATACATTTTTCCACACTTTGCAGTAGTGTAAATCACTTGTGATTCGTCAATACTTGTGTGAAAATCTCGTGCCCACACAAAAAAAAGAAGAGAAGAGGAGCGACGAGAGAAAACCTTGTGCTTGTTGTTGTTGTCTTCTTCTTTCCCTCCGTCTTGTTGCTGCTGTCGGTTTTCAAATATTTTCTGCGCGCCCCGTTCGCTTGCATGGTGGCATTCGCACTTTTCCTATTTTTATGAATGAATGAGGAAAAAATATTGATTTTTTCCATCGCTTGCTTCGTCGTCGTCATCATCATCAACATTTATCCTTTCCTCGATTATGACTGTTCACGTTATATTTTCATTTAAATAAAAAAATCCACTTCAACCTTTTCAAATTCATGGATCAATAATTTTTTTACCAAAACAGTGGAGAAGAGGAGGCAGAGAGAGAAAGAGAGTGTGAATATCCCATAGAAAAAAAAAGTGTGCTGTGATGATGTTGAAAAGGGAGAAGTGAATGAAAGAGAGAGAGAGAAAGAGAAAAAGCAGCAGAGGAGGAGAAAAAATCAATGTAGCGCCTAGAACCAGACTAAAATTATTTTTCCCTCTTTTGCTGTGGTATCATTGTATATATTGTATGTATATAGAGCAAAAGCAAGCATGCTACACATTACTTTCATCTCATCTTACTTGCTTGCTTGATAATAGATTTTGAATAGATGGGTTGGCGTGAACACATATATACACATGTGTGGGTGCATAACCGTTGACGACGTTGATGAAATTTTTACATGATTAATATTTTCTCTCTTTTGATTTATTCTATAGAAATTTACACTCTTTTTTCGTGTGACCTAAAAACATTTTAATAATAATAATAGTAGAAAAAAGAGAAAAAGACAAAAAAAAAATGCCAGTGAGTACATAAACATTAAAAATAAAAATGTGGCAAAAAGAGACAAATTGACACGAGTTTTTTTCATTAAATGAAAAGAAAAGAAAACACAATTAAATGAGAGAACAGCGAAATTAGGAAAATGTGTATGTGCATAAGTAGTGCCTAGTATCTAAAAAACACACAAAAATCGATGAAAGCCAATTCTTTCAAAACATACGATGCCTATTAAAGTCAACCAAGCAGCCGGGAAAAAAGAGTGTATAAGGGCTAAAACAGTGTTAGTTTACTGATTCAGTATTCGCAAAATATTGATTTTGTGTGCTATGCTGCTGCTCCTTTTGTGAAATAACAAAAATAGAAGAGCGAAAAAGCGAGTAAAAGAGAAAATAAAAAAGTACATACGAGTTTTGTATTGGACAAAAGCTAACGAAAGAGAGGAAAAGTATTTTTTACAATAATACTAAGATGGATTGCTATTCAGAGTATAAATATAATCATTATCAACCACAACATAATATAAATCACACATATTATAATAACAATCCATCTATGAGATTTGGAAATACATCAAACGATAATCATCATACACAGCAGCAGCCACTTTTTTATGATGGATTTTCGAGGCATAATCATCATCATCCTCATCAGCCAATTCCTTCTCCATATAATGGTCACCATCAACTTCATCATTTACATCATCCCGCTCCGACAACAGCAGTTTATCCTTCATCGCCATTCGACGCAAACAACGAAAGTAACAGTCAATTTTATTACTCAAATATGCATCAAACGGCAGCATCGTCTTCGCCATCTAGTTATTATGGCAATCATCTCAGCAATCATAATCATCCACAACAGCAACAAAATCCATATGACTCGTATAGAAGCGCTCCTTCAAATTACCGTGGCTATAACTACGGTTATCATAACAACCTTCATTATCCACAACAGTCACCACATTTTCAAGGTCATTTCTATCCACATTATAATGGAAATCATGCGCCAGCAGATCATTTCAATCACTATCCAGCCACTCCGCCATCTTCTACCACTAATGGCACAATTCCATCCATAAGAGCAACATCCTCACATCAGCAGCATCAACAGGGAGATTTCAATGCTCCACTACAGACAACATCACCATCTTCTACCACCACAAATCTTCGCTCAAACGAATTCTCGTCGACATCAATGAAAAATGATGTACATGAAGGACAAAACAGCGATAAATCAATAGAAAATGAGACAAAACAGCAGCAGGAACATGCTGTAGATAAAGAAAGTGATGAAGTTGAAAAAAGCAAGGATGTTGAAAACAAAATAAATAATGATAGTGAATCAGGAGAAATAAAATCATCTCCAATATCAAGGATGAATGAGGAATATTCAAATACTGAGAATGAAAAAACTAAAGAGCCCATACATAATAATGATAATGACAACAATAATAATAATAATAGTAGTAGTGTAGATGAGGAACAAGAAGTTGCCAAAAAACTTAAAAACGAATCATTCAATGAAACCGAGAATTGTAAGGAAAACCATGAAGACACATCTGCAACAGGTAAATGACGAATGGCGTTCAATGAAGAAGAAAAAGAAAGTTTTATTTTCATTTCAATTTTTTCTTTTTTTTTTTTCTTAAATTCTTTTACACTCAAGACTACTCATCGGAGGTGAGCAGTAGAACAAATAAAAATCATCGAGACAATGAAAAGCAAAGTGCAATAGCACCAACAACACACATCAACAATGGCAACAGATTACCGGAACATTCTAATTTAACCGTAAGTAAAACTTAAATGACATTAAGTGTTCGAAGTATCGGCAACGCAAAATAAAATTTTATGTCGTTTACTTCTAAACAATTGAGACTAATGAGGGAGTGATGTCAAAAGAGAGAAGAATTCCATGAATGAAGGAGCTTTTTGTGTGTGTATTTAATTTACTACCTACGTACTTATTTATTTTCAAAACATTTTTTTTGTGCTCTCATATTTGAGTGAAATCAATATTTAATTAGCTGTTTTTATGACTTCGACTTATATGTGAATTTTGTACTTAAATTTTAATTCTACAACTCAGTCTTATTTTGAAGGTGTAAAACATATGTGTATTATGAAGATTTTTTTAGTATTTTTTATTATTTTTTTGCAATATTCGGAAAATGTAAGGTGAAACTTTTATTATTGAAAATGATCATTGTGTATGAAAAAATTGTAGTATGAGAAAAAGTGTGAAGCAAGCACGTGTCGATATTTTTATAGACTGTCTGTCAACTCAAATATTTATTGAAAATTTTTGTTGTAATAACAAAAATTTCACAATGGTCATTTATCTTAATAGCCAATGAATTCTTTGAAAAATTAAAATCTTCTAAACAGATTGCAAATGCAAACTCAACAAACGTCATTCAAAGTGAATATCTTTTTGGATTGAATCAAATACGTGAACATCTCAATTTATCTCTAAATATGTTGACAAAAACAGAACAAAATTTTGCAATGAACATTACAAACTTATTAATTCAATACGGTGAAAGCTGGATTCGTCTTACAAATGAACTTTTTGAGCGTGATGGGTTTATTGTTGACATCAAAAGTCTTTATAAATTCACCTCGAACATCAAAGCGAGAATAAAATTTGACATTTCACGTTCAATAAAAGAATTTTCTTCGGGAAAGATCACATATATGAATAAAAAATTGTATCAGAATTTTTTGTCCAATTTATTTGGAGTTTTAGATCAATATATTGAGAGAATAAAAATGTCAGTCAATTATAATGACGATCTAATTGAGTGTTGGGATTACTATAAAACAATTTTCTTAGAAGTTGGTTTTGATGCCACTAATGTTCTTTCAAAATCTTCATTTGATGAAATTGAAAGACTTTACAATTCTTTCAATCATGTCAAAGAAAAAATCCTTACTGAGATTAAATATACGAAATATATTCTATTTTACGAATTTTCGAGCCCTTTGGATAATCGTCTCATAATAAATTTATACGTAAGTCAATAAAATGGGAAAGTAATTATAACAAAAGTATTTATTACAAGTTACTCTCATCGACATAATGATTCATAAAAATTTATTATTTTAGATTCAAAAGAATCAACATAAAATTCTTAATGCTATTGATGAAAATTTTCATCTCATCACTTCTGCCCTTCAACAAATTCAAAATAATGTGCGTGGAAAACTGGAAATGATTTTGCAAAACGCAACAACAAAATTTGATGAAACTTACAAAGAAGTGCTTGGATGCATTGAAGATGTTAACCAAGGGTTATAAAATATTATTAATATCGATTAACAATTAAAATTAAAAAATTTTCGTTCATATTAATATATATACACACTTACATATTTTCTCTCTAATAAATAGAAAATTTGACAAGAAGCTCAATAAAAAGTATATATAGCCATAGTGAGGCGCACACGATCTTCTTATGTTATAATTTATTAGTATCAAAAAAGCATAGCAAAGCGCGAAATAATATCATGATGATGAAAAGGATTTTTTCTTCACACATGCGTTGTAAATTTTTTTTTCTCTCATTCTCTCGAGTTTGATTTTTCCTCAATTTATTTCGCTCACTGTTGCTTGAAATTTCCTCCTTAAAAAACCCAACACCAAATTTTTTTCTTTTCTTCCTACTCATTGTACACATTTTTAGACTCTCCAATGTGTAATAATATATTTATCTTTTTAAATTTCTACAACATGCAAAATTTTGTCAATCATAAATTAATTTTTTATTGATTAAAAATAGTGTTGGAAAAATTCATCACACTGCATCCGATAACGACATATTATAGAATATATATAAATTCTTTGAATGTAAATTCAAATTTATTGTATATAAGAAATTTTTTTGCTCACCCCACACTCACACAATGAGACATGGGAAAATAAAGAAGAAAAAAAAAATTACCCGAAAAATCGAACTTGAGAGAGAATCAGCCACTTGTTGATTTTCACAAAAATACAACTTTTCACACAGAGAATGTTAGCAGCTTTTTTTCTCTTTTACACTCTCGTTTCTCTTTCTCTCTCAAAAGCTTCTTTGCTTACCAAATATATTTTGATTCATTCGCAGCCACATAATTTTAATGATCGATCATTAACTCCAATTGCAAAGCTATCAACAATCGGCTACAATCATCACTATAATAACATGGAATTACCACATAATTATGCACCTCCAAAGCATCGATATCCAATGTCGCCGTGGTATTCGGTAAATTTATTTATTACTTTTATATCGATCGTGGGAAATTTACTTTTATCCTTTCATAGCATGACTATTACAATAATTGGATATCTCCAGATGATAGAAGACATTTTCCTGATTCACAATCATTTTTTTCATCGATGCGAAACAACAAAAAAAATCATCATTTTTATCCAGATAAGCTTCATAGAACTGTAAGCTGTTCAAATATCAATTATTCATTGTTCTTATTAAAAATAATTCTTTTGCTTAATTTTTGCAGCAACGTATCGATACTTCACCGACATCAATCAAAAGAACAAAGAGAAAATCAAAAGTGGATGAATCAACGATAAAGAAAGATACTGGCAAAGAGTTGATTAAGGTAAATATAGCATATATTTACTAAACATTTTATAAATCATTATTTGTTTTCAGAATTTAACACCATTGCCTGGATTCCTTCAAACATTTGGCCAAACAGAGATTGGAAAATTTTCAGAAGCTTTTTACATCTCATCAGATAGTCCTCACTATCAGTACAACAATGAATCGGATATAGATTCTCCGCAGCCATATGACTTCGATTCACTTGATGGTCCAATTCCAAAATCATTTTACATGTGTGGAAGCGAGAATGACTCACCGATGAGTAATTTTAGTGAAATTATGTGTAAAGATTTTTAAATTTTATCAAACACTCTAGATGACTTTATTTTTCATAAATCTAATGAAAATAATTTTAAACGACGACGACGACGAGGATTTAAATGAGAATGTTTATGTTTTTAAAGTGCCTTATTTTATCTGCAAAGAAGTATTATTAACTATTTCATTGGAATTCAAAATTCTTTAAATACGATCTTTTAGAGCAAAAATATTTATTTTTAATTGACTTCTGTCACAAAACTTGCTTGACATTTTATAAAAATATGTAGAAATAAATTAAATTTTTTTGTTTGAAAAAATTTTAAAATGATCATTTTATATTTTATTATTTAAAGAAAAATTACAAAGTCCTTCTTTAAAAAGAAAAACAAAAAACAAAAATGAAAGTTATTGAAGGCCTGACAAAAATAAAGTCATTATAGTATGAATGTTAATTTAAAGAAAAAAATATTATTGAAGGAAATTCTATGAAATGTACAAGAAATAAAATGTTGATGAAAATGTTGTAATTTTTTTGAATCAAATTTTTAAAACGAAAAATTTAAAGACATTTTGTAAATATATTTCATGCATGAAAAATTAAATTCATGTTGTGCACATACAAAAGGCATGAAAAGAAAAACTTTGTTAACTTTAATGCTCTTCTTTAGCCAATGAATAACTAAACTTTTTAAATCTAAATGTTAAATGTAAAAAGAAGTAAAACAATTAAATAATAAATTTAAAGTACAAATTCTGTCATTTGTGTAAGTTGAAAGAATATTCAAACAAAAAGTGAATTCCATAATTAATAAGTAAATCTCATGATAAAATGTTGTATGTTTTTAAAAAGTTAATTTATTTACAGATATGTTCCAATTGTTCAATTTCAATTATTATTATTCTCTCTCGACGTACCACTAGCGCAACGATTGGAAATGAAACACTTGAATAAACCGGTTCCAACTGTCAAATGAATATTTGAACATTGTTATTTCGAAAATAAACCTTAAATTTTTCATAGGGCATAAAAAATCTTTTAAAAAAAATTATAATACAGAAAAAAATCTTTTTAAATTTGAAGAAAAATAAATTCTATGAAGTTAAAAATCTTTGACTTTTGATAATAAAGAACTTGAAAATTGAAGTGTAATAAATTTGTCCATAAAAATTACAAAGAAGGTGTGTTATTTGATCAAAGAAATTTGCATGGAAATGTCTTAATGACGAAGCACTGTTTTTGTTAAATTTTCATAAAAATTTATGTTCAAAAGAGAACTTTACAATAAATTTTTGAATGTTTAATTGAATATGAACAAAATTATATAAATAAAATTGAAGTGGATGTGCAAAAAAGTATACTATTAAGCGAATATAGTATTTACAGTAAAATCTCTTTCATTCGAAGATTTCACTACAGTGAGGGTGTGTTTCTCTCATGTCTTATTTACCGCTTGAAAGAAAAAATTTAATTTATGTGTCGAAATGCTTTCACTCTTCACTTAAACTCTGAAAATTGTAGTATGTGAAGAATTTTTATTAAAATAATGTGAATATTTATTTAATAATAATAGATCAAAACACAATGGATACAATGAGTGACTGTGTGTTTGTGCATATATGAAATACGATACAAATGTAAAATCAACGAGTGAAGGAGAAAAAAACTTTTGTGAGTCATTTAAAAGAGAATAACCATTTATATAAAAGAGAGCATATATAAAATAATTTTATCACAACAATAATAAACTTTTTTCTTTATCATAAAATGTTTTTTAAAACAAGATTACATATTTTACGTCTATAGTGCGCATTTTTTTTTTTTCGAATTCAATTTTCATCGACAGTGCTAATAACATATAATGAAAAAAATATTAACAATCCACTTATGAATGAGATAAATTATAAAAATATCTTTCAGATTAATTTTTTTTTTCGATGTGATGAACTGTCTTGCAAATGCCATGGCATGATTGAAATTTATTGGAGTTGAATCAGCTTTCGTCTAAGTAACAATTCTTTTTTACTTATAATATCTACTTCAAAAAATAAGAACTTTGTCTCTCAATCAAGTAAGTTAGCAAGTGGCAATGCATTACATCATAAACAATCATTAATCAATTTTTTTCTGCTTCATGCAGATTCAATAACATTTATTATAAAGAAATCAGAGAGCAAGGAGGAGAAAAATAAGAAGAAGTAGAAAGGGTCAGTGAATTGAAAAAAGGTAAGACACACTCAATTTTTTTTTGACACAAAAATATCTTTTAACATTGCCTCTCGTTCACTTTCTCCTTTGCAGTTTCTACGGAATAATAAACTTTTTTCGAGCAAAGAAAAAAGGATATGCAACATTACAAGTAGGCTTCTTAATTTAACCCATATCAAAAAATAGATTTCTAATTACTTTTGTATTAAAAATAATTTTTTTAGTCATAGTAATGGTCAACATTCTCCAAATTCATCCCACATGTCGATGCATAGTGAAGATACATATGCGATTGCACAGAGAACTCACAAGCAACAGACAACTCAACAAGTAACAACAGTTACAAAAGTAGTTCGTGAAGTCAAACATCTTGGGCCAGCTGATCCGAACGAATCGTATGTCGCAATGCCACTTGGAGCAAATGGTCAACCAGTCGGAGTGGACTATGTAATGGGAGTGTATCCGCCAAACCAATATATGAACTATAATCACATAGATCCAAGTGCAGCTATGTATCTCACAGATCCAGCTGCTGCTGCAAGTCAATATCATCAACATTATCAGAACTATGAGCAGTATCCAGCAGTGAGTCAATATGCAAATTCAAATTATTCTGGTGGAAATGGTGTGGATGAGGCTGTGGTCGCAGGTCAAAATTACAGAGGAAAATTTGAGCGCTCAGGAAGTCCATCGTCACCGCAACGAGATACAGCATCTCCATTACAACTTCATCAGCAAGTGCCACAACCAAACGCTACAGGAGTAACATATTTGCAAGCGCAATACGACGATTATAGAATACTGCCTGATCGGGCTGGAGGATATGCAGAAGATCCAGCTCTTGTTTATGGCTATGTATCTACTTCACCCTATGCTGGAGCAAGTAATGTCGCAGCACTACAACAAATTAGTGCAGGTGGTATGGCAGCATATGCAGGTGCAGGAGGAACTATTGATGACGAGGATGATGAATTGCAAAAGCACATGTCAAATCTAACAATGCATAATCATCAACTCGGCGCTCCAATTCCTATTAGTGCAGGTGAAGATGCAGTTCAAGGACAAATGAGGTGGCGTGATCCAAATCTCACAGAAGTTATTAATTTTCTTAATAATCCCAACAATGTAATCAAAGCAAATGCGGCTGCATACTTACAACATTTATGCTATATGGATGATCCAAATAAGCAACGTACTCGTGCATTAGGGGGCATTCCGATTCTCGTAAAACTTTTGTCACACGAGAGTCCTGAGGTCTATAGAAATGTATGCGGTGCATTACGGAATCTTTCATATGGTCGACAGAATGACGAAAATAAACGTGCAATAAAAAATGCTGGTGGAATTCCAGCATTAATAAATTTACTAAGACGATCGACTGAGAGTGATATAAAGGAACTCGTCACTGGTGTCATTTGGAATATGTCGTCATGTGAGGACTTGAAGAGGTCAATTATAGATGATGGAAGTTCAGTTATTGTTACTTACATTATCATTCCGCATTCTGGCTGGGATCCAGCTAATCCTGGTGATACTTGCTGGAGCACAGTGTTTAGAAATGCGAGTGGCATTCTACGTAATGTAAGTTCAGCTGGAGAGTATGCAAGAACAAAATTACGTGAGGCTGAAGGATTGGTAGATGCTCTTCTTTACGTCGTAAAAGTTGCCATTGAGAAAACCAATATTGGCAACAAAATTGTAGAGAACTGTGTTTGTATTTTACGCAATTTATCTTATCGATGTCAAGAAGTTGAGGATCCAAACTATGACAGACAACCCATTCCACAGCCAACGCGATCAACCGGATCGACCAAAAGTGAAAACCTAGGGTGCTTCGGAGCGAGTAAAAAGAAGAAAGATCAAAATGGTGACAAGGATAATGCTGTAAGTAGCAATGGTGGAATTCCTGGGCAAAACGGCGCAAGTTCAAGCGGTAATTCACTCTCGTCACGAAGCAACTCACTACAGAGAAATAATAATGAGTCGCCTAAGGGCTACGAGCTGCTATGGCAGCCAGAAGTTGTACAATCATATCTAGCGCTCCTTCAGAGTTGTAGTAATCCAGAAACATTAGAAGCAGCTGCAGGTGCAATTCAAAATTTAGCGGCTTGTTATTGGCAACCGAGTATTGAAATTCGTGCAGCTGTTAGAAAAGATAAAGGACTACCAATTCTTGTTGAATTGCTTCGAATGGAGGTTGATCGAGTTGTATGTGCGGTTGCAACTGCTCTCCGAAATCTTGCCATAGATCAACGCAATAAAGAACTGATAGGAAAATATGCAATGCGTGACCTCGTTCAGAAACTTCCATCCGGTAATGCACAGCATGATCAAGGAACGTCCGATGACACAATAGCAGCAGTGCTAGCAACTCTCAATGAAGTGATCAAAAAGAATGCAGAATTCTCACGGTCACTTTTAGATGCAGGTGGCGTCGAACGTTTAATGAATGTTACCAAACAACGACAAAAGTATACTCCACGCGTTCTAAAATTTGCTGGACAAGTTTTGTTTACAATGTGGCAGCATCAGGAATTAAGAGATGTGTATAAAAAGCATGGTTGGAAGGAACAAGACTTTGTGACAAAAACTATAGCTGCACGAAATGCTACACCTAACTCACCGAACAATGCAATCAGTACGTTAAATCGTCCAATGGCTTCACAAAGCGGAACGCGATATGAAGATAGCACAATGAAACGACACGGCGGCGGGTATTCACGTGTAAGTAATACAACATTTGATTTAAATAGATTAATTTGAATAAATTTTCTAATGATAGGCTGGCGGTGGTGGAGGAAACAATGAAGATGGACGTTATCAACAGCAACAGGGAAATGGTGGACCTTTATAAAATGTTATTAACGTATGTGTATGTTAATTACTAAAAAATATTCTAATGGTAATTTTCCTATTCGTCGTTTACATTCTCTGTCTGTCTCGTGACTTTTCTTTTCAAGGAAAAAGTAAAGAAACGAAACCACACATATATTGACTATTTGACTACCAATTTACTAGAGACAAAAAATGCTTATAACGACATGTTATGCGATAATCGCAACTGCAGAATGGGAAAAATTATTGAGTTAATTATTGATAATGGTCTCTTTAAAAGAAGAGTAAAAAATTTGCATCATATAGCGCACTTAGTGAATTTAATGATTTCCATACAAATCTTTCACAACAGAAAGGGTGTAAGGCAAATAAAAAGAAGCACTTAAATTTATAAATAAATAATAATAATTCAAATTCAAGATAAATTTATAATTCTCTGATAAAAATACTCGTAAAATTTCTAATACCATTTGTTCATTTTTTGATGATGAAATAATATGAGGAAGAATATAAGTTTGCTCCAGATGACAAAAGAGAGAATTTTAATTTTAATATCATTTTGGTTAATTTAAATGAACAGTAAATGTAAATAATTGGCAAAAAACCATAATTCAATTAAAGAAAAAGGAAATATTCTACTATTTTCTGTTTCAATTTTCCACATGTGATTCATAGAAAAAATATTACATACATTAATATGTGACCAAACGTAAAAATTGAATACAACGGCTTTTCTTATATAAGAAAAATATTAAACAAGTCTCTCTCTTTCTCACTTAATTTAATCCCTGTGAATTGAGACTAATGTCAATAGACAACAGCAGCTTTTCTTAGTCTCATTCCAAACTTATTCACTAATACATATACAAAATAGTATACAAGGATTTGGAATATAGAGAAGAGTATAATACAGTAGTTGAAAAGTCTATCGTTGCTTCTAAATAAAATACGATAATTCAAAAAGATTTATTCCCTCATAATATAAATAACCAAAATCTTTTTCTTTGCAATCTGCACATTCATCAAAATAAAAAATCTGCTACATAAACTCATACACATCCAAACACATTCACTCACAAAGTCTGAAATTTTGAAAAAAAAATTAGTGCGATATGAAAAAGAAGAGATGATATGAGAAACAAAAAAAATAATTTCCCAAGATTGTTGTTGAATTTTTTTATTATTAAATATAATTAATACGGGCAGGCGATGAGAGAGACTCAATGAAAAAGAATGAAAAAAAAATTGATTTATATTAAGTGTGCATCAAATGATTGGCACACAAACTTTTAAATTTCTTCGTGTCTAATTATTAATAGTACGACCGATGAAAATGAATAGAAATTCAATTCCAGTTTAAGTTTAAATTTTAAGTGAAATGAAAAAATACTTTTTTAATGACACACTGTTAGTAATACAGTATAGAACTATGTTTAATCATTCCTAATATTTCCTCTTTCTGCATTATACACTATCTCTAAATTTTATATTTTTTATATTTAATATATTTTTATTAAAAACTTTTCACTTTTTTACTTTTCTTATCATTTACTGGAGACAATGTTTTTCAGAAAAATCAAATTTCTGATATAATTTTTGATGATATATATTTTTTTCTCTCTTATACTCTCCTTAATTTATAAAATGTATTTAAAGAATTTTTCATATTAAAAAATCAAAATTAGTGTAAATGAGAAATCGCTCGATGATGTATAATGAATTATGTTTTCATTTCAAACTATTCAAGCGTGTCCTTCTTTAAATAAATGAAATGTTTCAATGAACTGGCAGCAGAAAACACAGTGACGCGAATTTTAGTTTTATTTAAGTAATGAAATGAGATGGGAGAAGATGTTTTTGTAAAATTATTACAATAATAATATAATATTGCACCTAAATTATAACAGAATAAAAAACTTTTATATAAAATAATAATTTTTTTAAATTCACCAGTCATGAAGATGAAGATAGAGAAATTATTAAAATAGCATTTCAATAAAAAAAAAATATTTGTCACTTTCCATGAACTAGCACATAACACAAGCATAATAAAGTATTATAAAGAAACATTAAAATTTTCATGAATAAATTTATTGAGCGAATGTTTTAAATTGCAGTAATTTCTAGGTAGATCGGAGACTAATACTTGCTTTAGTCGATTGCATGCAGTAATTTTCATGTTTTTGCTTAAACGCATAATTAAATGAAATTGTCATACAGGATAATATTTGAAATAGGTATGTATGTAGACTGAAAATTAAGGTTACTAAACTTTTCCTACAATGACCAAGCATGTGTTGCAAGAATTTATACTTTATTAAGAACAAAAGTTTGTTTCTGAAATTAAAGAATTTTGAAAGACAAAAAGCTGTTTTGTGTGTTCTTTTTTTTATTTTTTAGGAATAAAGCATGGATTACAATGTAATAACAATCATATACTGTTTGCAAGAGGAATAAGAGCCAAATAAGCAGACCAAGCTTTTTTGTTTCAACTTAGGGAAATTTGATCACTAATGGGATGATGATGTCGACTAAATCATAACAACTTTTCTTAGAGTTGCTAATATCTAGCCGTCTTCTCATTTGATTATTAATTTCTCATTTCATATTCGATTGATCCCAAAGTTCCCTGATATTATTTAGGATTTTATACATATATATATATATATATATATATATTTCATAAGCATAATACACATATTAAATTTTATTATTTATCTTCTGTTTCGTTTACTTTCTCATCCTCTATTTATTATAGAATGAATTATAAAATATATATTTGTATATTTTATCGAAAATATGCTATAATATTTTGAGCTCACATTCTTGTTTTATTATTTTTTTTATATATGGAAAAATGCCCTCGACGATATGTAAAAAATTATTATGTATATAAAGTCAAATTATCAAATAATTATTATTTAAGTTAAACCTATAATCTCAAAATGATTTTATAAAATATATATGATATATAAAATGATAATGAATAGAGAAAATTTATAAAATATTTTGTATAAAACACAGTCGAGGGTCTCTATCTCAAGCTGATTTTAGGCTTAGTTTATTTTCATGCAAAAAGTCTTAGCAAAATTTATTTGTAAAATTTTAGAAAGGTTAATAGCGATAGAGTATAAAAAGAGATTATGCGTTTTTTAATGCGAATGTGATAATTGGAAATCAAAAAAAATTTCCTTTATTTGGTGTACGAATTTGTATGTGTGTATATGTATGTATGTCAGTGTTTGAAACATTAAGAAAACATTTGAATTCGAGATTTCTATGATGATATTTCTTTTTCAACTTTGAAAATTTCCTATCTATCTCATTCAGTCATTCAGTTACTTCAGTTTTCAGTTTATGTCTTAAATATTCCAAAAATCTCAAATTTGTTTCTTTTAGTACACAAATAGGTAGTATCTATTAAGTATCGAATATATTTGATTGATCGATAATACACAAGTGACGAAAATATATTATATTATATGAACGAATATCTTATTACTGCTGTTGTCATTAAATCTTCGTTCCATATCTTTTTTAAAAAATAAAATTTTATTTTTTTTTCAAACAAGCATAAGGATCAAAATTTTCATAATAACATACATTTTTCTTTGAGAATGAGATCTTAGACACATTTGATTAAAAAAAACTTTACATAATAAAAACTTAAGGAAACACTTGCTTTCATTCAAAATAAGCTTACATATAAGGTTTTTTTCTTCTTCAAAACAATTATTTTATGTAATACTGAAGAATGGATTCAAAAAGGAGCGTTAAAGGCTATAGAAAGCTTTTGCTTGTTTGTTTTATCAAAACTAGTTTACTTTTTTGTAATTCTTTTTTTGTTTTTAGGGCATGGATACGTAAGCAATGAAAGTAGGTAGTTGACATTTTTTTATATTATTATGCTTAGCTTGATAATAGTTTTTATCTGGAGATTAAAACTTATTTGCTCAATATTCAAGTAGATTTTGTTTCCTCCTTACCATTCTCTTCAGCTTTATCACCTGAACCATTTTCACTCGGTTTTTCAGCAGTTTCCTTACTTTCACCGTTTTTATCAGATTCCTTTGTTGCTGCTGCTGCTGCATCATCGACTTTTTTTTCCTCTTCTGTAGATGGTGATTGGACTTTTTCTTTTTTATCTTTTTTCACTTTGGTTTTAGCAGGAGTAGCTGGTTTGGGTTTAGGCTCGGCAGCAGGATCCAAAATAATTTTTCCAATGTTCTTGCGATCGTGCATTTTTTGCATAGCATCAGTCACCTATTTTACAAAATCGAAATTATTCTAATTTTTTCAGTAAATTACTTAACTTACATCTTCGAAAGCCCAGACAGAGTCAATAACAGGTTTTATTTTTCCTTCACTATATAGTTTGAAAATATTTTCGATGACTGTACGACAATAATCAGCACCATTTTGTTGATACAAAAAATGACGCAAATTGAAACCAGCAAACGTTTTGTTTTCATCAAATAACTTGATTGGCGAGACTTTATCAACTTGCCACCACTATCATTAGAAAAAAAAACAAAACAATATAATTCAAAAACTTGGGAATGAATAATTATGTTGCTTATGTAACTACTTACAGAACGAGCGACGCTAAAGAAACTCTTAGTTTCGCCAGTAACAACGTTCGATGATCCGAAAAGTACATATTTTCCCATAGGCTTTAACAACCCGTAACCTCGATTGCAATCTTCTCCACACAAGCAATCCAAAACGATATCAACGCCTTCCGGTGAAATTCTATTAGTTTTAAATAGATATTAGAAGATTATACTTTCTTTATATCATCAATTTATGCTTACTTTCTGACTTCATTGACATAATCAGTTCGATCTATTAATTCATCAAATCTGCCATCATTTACTTCTACATGCTTTCCCTTTGAGCAAACACCATATAATTTAATTCCTTCAAATGTGCGAATCAATTGTGTGATAGCTAAACCAACACCGCCAGCAGCAGAATGAAGTAAAACCGATTTTCCCGGACGTAGTGAGAGCAAATCAAATACAATAATGTAAGCCACAAGATAGTTCATGGCCATTGCTGCTGCATCAGCAAAAGAAATATCATCTGGGAGTTTATAAACATATTTAGCTGGTACAACACAAAGCTCAGCCCATGCACGGAATTCAGGGAGAGCAACAACACGATCACCGACACTTAGTCCTTCAACTTCTTCACCAACAGCTTCAATCTCACCAGCGCATTCAAATCCCAATATTGTTGGCGTCTTTGGCGGAGAATCTATTGCTCCCAAACGAGCTACTAAATCTTGAAAATTTAGACCACTGTATATAAAAAATATAAATAAATGAATAGATGCATATGAGTAAGCGATAAAAATTGTGTATGACGAATATATGAAACTGGTCATAAATGAAACTGTAACTTTTAAATGATTCACGACAAGAAAATTTTTTTTCTGTAATAAATCAAGCTAAATTTTTAAGTGACTCACCATGAGCGGACACGAATTAAGACTTCTCCATTTTGAGGAGTAGGTTCAGGTTTTTTCAAAACTTTCACTCCTTTGTATCCGCCAAAGCTGAGCAAGACAACAGATTTCATTTCTTTCGGTGGATCTTCTTTTATTTCTTCTTTGGGAGATTCTTCTTTAATTTCAGTAGATCCATTAGTTGCAGTGGTAGTTTCTGCTTCACCATGACCATTCTCAACATTTTCTTCTACAGCGGCTGTCGTTTCAGGTGTTTTTGGGGTTGTTTCGGTAGTTGCAACAGATGTCTCGGTCATTTTGGATTGCTAATCAAGATATAAAAAATACACGAAAAAAAAATACGAAATATTACTACCCTTATAAAATATTCAAAAAAACACGCCCGCTAGTCACTCTGTCGTTCATGCAATGCTCTTTAAATTTATTTATTCTTCTTTTCATTTCTCTATATACATATAGAATGAGAAAACTATGGAATTATGTATAAAAATTTATTGTCTGGTTTCTCTTCTGACTCATTTCCACAAACACACACACACACACACGAATGTCCTCTAAAAAAGACAAAGGATTTTTTCGCAAATGGCCAACAATATGTTTGTAAAAATGTTCTTTAATTCATTCGATAATATATTTAAATATGTTCAGAAATCAACTATATAATGATTAAAACTGTATTAGATTATTATTTGAGCGAAATATGAGCAAATTTGAAATAAATTGCAAATTTAAATTAGGCGTCGTTTTTTCCACCCGGTTATTAAAATGTAATTGAATCTTGACTCACCCTTATTTCTTTGAGTTCTTTTCGCACTTTTACTGAATAATTAACACAATATTTGTTAGTAAAATGATAAAATGGATATTATCTATTTAATATGAGGACAAACGACAATAAAATGAATTTCTCTCTTAAACTTTTTTTTCTTGAATGAATGAGACAGGAAAATTTTCGTTTTAGAGTCAGTGGGAACACAGCTTTCAAAAAATTATTTCATTTTTTTGATAATAAATCATTTAGTATATTTATTGTAATACATATATGCAAACATATTACATAATTTCACATTAATTAGAGTCTTTGCCAAGCACGAATTTCAAAGAAATTTAAAATTTTTATCTGTGAGAAAAGTTTGAGTATTTTATTCGCCGTTACAAAAAAAAGTAATTTTTACAAAAAGGAATCTTGAAACATCCTAATTTATTTCAAATTAAAGCTAAGATTTCAATTAATCAATGAGATTGAACTGAAAAAATCCAAAGTTGATTGAATGATAAAATATAATGTAATTAAGAATCGAGTGAAGACTATATATATTCGCGCCAAGAAAATATTACAAATCGAAAATACATCAATTTTAAATTTTATTAATTGTGTGTGATTAAACATTGCTTAGACTTATTTCTCGTAATTATAACAATTCAAAATATTGGAGTAAATTAAAAAAATGATGGAAAAAGATCCGTTTTTCAATGAAATTTGTTTAAAATTGGCTATTGATCCAGCTGTAAGAAAAAGTGCATATTTGCAATTTGCGGAAGTTTCTCGCAATACAATTCTCGATGTA
The DNA here is from genome assembly GCA_014622435.1 of Polypedilum pembai. Classification (NCBI taxonomy): domain Eukaryota; kingdom Metazoa; phylum Arthropoda; class Insecta; order Diptera; family Chironomidae; genus Polypedilum; species Polypedilum pembai. The sequence goes on from JACWBX010000811.1 coordinate 25,581, forward strand.
AGCTCATTTCTATAAACTAATGATGGACTGTAAATATATTAATATAGTTTTGCAAAAACTATGAGATGACATTTTATGAAAGAATATACTACGACAGAGGTTACAATTTTTTCATTACTCTCTTATCTCGTTTCTACATAGGGTGATATGAAACATTGGATTTGCTGTGCTCTTTTCACTGCATGCATTAAACAAAAAATTCCGACAGTTGTTGTGAGTGATACTTTTGTTCAAGGCAATGGTATCTCTCTGGTGAAACTCATAAACGAATGCAATTTGAAGTAAGAAGAAGAATTATTATTAAGAATACATTTAAAATATATATGTATATTATTTTAGCATCTACACTTTTTTTGAAAAAATTGAGACCTGGTTCAAAGTTTCATCTGTGCCGAATGCTATTCAACAAAAAGTAGAAGTCCTCAAAAGAAATTTTCAACTATCACAATTAATTTACAAAGATTTTATGAACATGTTTACCAAACTATTCAAATGCAACGATGGTTCGAATATAGATGAACCAAAAACAAAGAGTAGAAAAAAAGCAAGGTAAAGAAGAAAACAAAAAAAAAACAATTATGAAGTTGTTAATAAGTCTATGTATTTTAGTAATGTACCAATTTCACCACAAAAGCTTTTTGAAATGTGCTGGACACTTTTTGTATGCGTAAAAGGTTACTCTCCCAATGAAAAACCAAGCGATTTGGTCACTTCAATCAATCTCTTACTATGCTGTATTGAGTTGATGTTTACAAACGTGGTCAATATTAATCGCATCGATCTCATCAATGCTTCTTTTCCTGGATTACCAAAAAATTTCTTTACTGCTTCGTATGATGCAAAAAAAGAACCCGAAATGAACATCATCGATAAACTCTCAGATGATTCTGTCATTAAAATGAAAAGTGCACATTGGGAATTAGTTATTCGACGCTTCCTTACGGATAAAAATTTTCAGGGAGAATACAATACTATATTGTCAGTTGAAAATTTCGAACCCAACTTTAAGAAACTTAATGATCTCTATGAGACTTTTATTCTGAGCTGTGGACAGTTTGACGAACGTATTTTTCTATACGCTAAACCTGCTGTGCAGCAATCAATGAATTCTCAATTGATACCACAGACACCTCTAAGTCATCATCAAGATGTTTTGCATCATCCATCGTCGTCAAATAAATTATCTCCTATATCGAGTTATAAACAGAATGTTCAGAAATTACAGGCACTTTACAACAGTAATCAATGCCAACCGTCAAATGCACTTAAAGTTCTACTTTGTTCAGGCTCTGATTCGATTTTGAACGATCTTGCAGAACGTTTGGAACGTATGAAGGAAATATTTTGCACGAAAATGATGCCAAACGGACAAGATCGTTTTTCAATTGCTGAAGCACTTTACTATCGTTTGTTGGAAAACATCATCAACTCTGAAATGAAAACGCATGGTCGTTTTGACATTTTCATAAACGACGACGTTTTTAATCAAACACTCATTGTCTTGTGTTTGGAAATTGTGCTTTTTGCTTTCTCACTTCACAAAAAATTAACTACGCTGCTTGATTGCTTTAATCTGGAAGCCTTTCATTTTTACAAACTAATTGAAGTGGTCATTAGAAATAACAAAGACTATTTTACAAACGATATAATCAAGCATTTAAAGGCCATTGAAGAGCAATGCCTAGATTCATTAGCTTGGGTATCCGGTTCACTACTTTGGGAAAAGATTGGTGAAATTAATGGAAAACTACCAACAAATCAAGAAGTCGGTACATCATTAACGAGCAACAGCCAAAGTAGCAGCAGTAGTAGTTTAGGTCAAACTCCGAAAAGTATCAAATTGTTCTTCCGGAAATTTTATCAACTTGCTCATTTGCGATTGCAAGATTTATACAAAAATTTGCAGTTTACAAATAACACCGATCTCTTGAGAAAAATTTGGACTTTGTTTGAATATGCGATATTAGAACATACAACTTTGATGAAAGATCGTCATTTAGATCAAATTTTGATGTGTTGTGTTTATGTCCTTTGTAAAATCAGGGTAATAGAAGTAATAGTATAGAATTGATTCCGAAATTAATTGATTCTTTTTTTTAGCCAAATGAAAATCGTCACACGTTTGCGGATATTATGAAGTTTTATAGGAATCAACCACAATCTGATTCACATATTTATCGAAGTGTCTTCATCGAATATGTTCAAACGGATAAAGTAAATGAAATGCAAGAACCGAAAGCAAATGCTGCTGAACCAGAAGTTGTAAATGGTAGAAACACTGTATATGGAACCGAAAGGAGAGGAGATATCATTTATTTCTACAACAAAATATTTGTTCCAAAAATGCAACAATTTGCAATGAGATTCTCAACTTCCTCACAAAATAATCTTCTCCTATCGCCTTTACCGCAGTCACGTCCTCTGATCTCACCTAGGAAAATTTCACCATATCATGATGTATATGTACAACCGTTGACTAAACAGAGCATTTTATCTCCATCTGCACGTACTCTTACTTTTACAATTGAACAAAGTCCCTCGAAGGTACTTTTATTTTTGCGCGATATTTTTTTTTAAAAACATTATATCATTTGTGATATTTTTAGGATCTCCAAAAAATAAATTCCATGATTAATCAAAATAAGAAAGCGAGCGTTGCAAAGCGTTTTATGATGGATACCGATGATGATTTTCGTCCTGCAAAAGTTTCCAAGGATTCATCTTTACAACTTCGACTCTTAATTGACCGTGAAGAAGTTAGCAATTAATTTAATAGACAGAACTTTTCCACCTTACTTTAACACTCTACTTGACTTTAAAATGATTGCAATTTTCAACAAATAAATGACTCTAACATTTTATTTTAACCATTTTTATTAAGTGGATCATTTAAAAAAGAATAGCATGTGGTAATAGATTTTAATTGAAATAATTTTAAAAAAATAAATGTAATTTTTCAATTAATAAATATTATACTATATATACTGAAGCTTGTATCTTTGTAAATTTCTGATACATATCTTTTCATAACGGAAAAAAGTTTCGTTTTAAATTAAAACTGATTCGAAGGAAGACTTTATTCATAATACTTTTGCATACTATTTACTGCGTGTAAAATAAAATAATTATGGATAAAACACCTTCTTGTAAGTATTTAAACTATTAAAAATATTCTCAATATAACGTATGTAATATTTAAAGTAAATATTAATATAATTTCATCAATTTTTCACGAGTTGAACGATGATGAGTCATTAATAAAAATTAACTTTTTATCAAAATATTAATTAAAGTACAAAAAAAAATAATAAATTTAATTTAATAATTCAATTATTTATGTCTATTATGAAAGTGAATATAATTAAGTTTTATTGAGAACAGTTAATTGAGATTATAATATTTATGGTAATTATAGATGGTTTATCTGATGATGTTTCTCCATCCGGTTCAGTTAGTTCAGCGACAGAAGCAATTAATGATTTCGCAAATTTATCTTTTGAAGAACAAGAGCAACAACGGGAACTTTGGAAGCAAGAATTGACGAGAGTTGAAGAAGAGATCAATACATTAAGGACTGTGCTCTCTTCAAAAATTCATCACGCAACAGAGCTTAAACGAAAACTAGGCATAACAGTTTGGAAAGAAATAACTGAGGACGTTTCCTCTGGTCTAAAGAATGTTCGTGAAAGTAATGTGTAAGTATTAAAAATTTAATATCTTTTATTTGTATAGAAAAAAAGTTTACAGCATAAAGTCACGTTATGTGTCAACTGCATATTCACACAATATTTCTTTCTGCAATTTACAATCATATGATTTTCTTTATTATTAATTACCAGTTATCAAACAGTCGAGTCAAAAGTAGATAATATAAAATCTGCAGTTGTTGAGACACCAATGTAAGTTTACTAGTTTAGTAATTTTTCTTCGTGGTAATTGGCTCTAACAGTGACACATACGTATATTGCTCTTTCTTTACTAATCATATAATTCATTAATGTTTAATTTTACTAAAAATCTACCCATATTAATGTGCTATCCATCTAATCTATCTAATTAAATACTAAAAATTATCATAGGATAAGAAATTCAAAAATTTCAAAAGGGTGAGTGAGTGTAATATTATTTATGAAAAATTTAGAAGAAAATTGCACATTACATTTAAATTTTGCACTTCATACGTAACTGTTGCTAATTTGAAATAAAGAAAAAAAATTAAAAACTGCATGATGATAGATTAACTTTTAAAAATTTTTACAAAAAATATATACCCATAAAGTTTCAATACTTTTAGCTATCATAAAACAGAATCTGTTATCAAAACAACTGCAGAAAAGACGTCATCGTTATTTTCTGGATTCACTAACAAACTGAATCAAATGAAAAATTCAGATTCTTTCAAATCATTTGAGGAAAAAGTTGGTGGTGCATATGAATCTGTGAAGGTATGTGTCTAAAGAAATATTTATAAAACTTATAAATTTATTATATATTATATATATTATTTTAGACAAAAGTTTCAACATCTCGTTCAGGATCAATTCAAAGTTTCAATGATATTGCAAGCTCAACTAATAACACGGCACCTACGACACCTATACATGAAGAAAAACCAATCGCCTAATAATTATTTTTGCCTATATGCTGTAATGCAGTCTAGTAAAATCAATTATTCTCACACTATTTGATAATGGCGAAGATGGCTGAAGACCACTTAACGTTTATATATTATTTTTTTATTTGGATATTTCTTTCATATAGAAAAAATTTCAAGCATTTATCAAATGCATCTATTTTGATATATGATACTTAATTTATATCTATATAAACTTTCCTACAATAAATGTTGATTCGTTGATGTACTGAAAACTGCTATTGAAAAAGTGAAGGATAAAAAATAATGTGGGCTACATTTTAAAATCCCTTTTTGTTCTTGAGAGCTCTTTTAATTATCAATTTAAATCATCAAGTATTTAAAATAATAAAAATTCGATTCTTTTTTTATTGTATATGTTATATATCTTTATTTCATCTAAGATCTATGAAGAATCACACAATAAAATTTAAACATTAAATGAAATTCGAAGAAATAATTCGTGGAATCTTTTAATTCACCTGTGTCCACTTAAATATGTTTACCATGTCATATTTTAACAGAAATAGAGAGTAATAAAAATTAAGAGAAATTTTTAACTTAATCAAAAATTATAAAGTGGCTCAATTAACGGGAGCAAATTTTTTTCTGCTTAAATATTAACATTTAGGTAAATATTTTAATACATCGATTATTGTATTGCGAATAATGTACGCTCAATTAACAAGATAGATTGTGTATTTTACTAAAACGATAACGATACAAGAAAAAGATAAGTATATTTGTGGCAAATTTAAAGTAAAAATATTTAGATACTTACTTAAGAATCATGATCAGCATCATAATATAATGGAATTTAATTTTTCATCTTTAATAAATAGTTCTTATGAACTTCAGGTGTGATATCATACACCAAAGAGAGAATATCTTGAATGACCAAATTCTTATTAGAATGTATTGCACGCGTCATATCTTCAATTTTGACCACTGTATCAGCATCAATTTTTGCTGCTACACCCTCACGTGATCCCATGTGCTATTTAAAAGAGTTGAAAAAAAAATTATTCAAATCAATATTAATTGTGTGAAAGTTGATTCTGAAATTTGCAATGCAAATTATTAGCATATGTAAATAAAAGATAATTGAGTAAATTTTCTCAACTAAAATTTGTTATATAGCAAGATTATAAAATAATTAAATGAAATTTTGAAACTTTAGTCTGCATTTGCATTTTTTTTTTTCAAAATGTCCTTCATAATATCCTTTTTTGTTTAAATTTACCTTTGCTTCGAATTCTTTAAATTGTCTTTCGCGTTCTTGCCTATACTTTTCGATCTCATCTTGAGCCTCTTCTTTTGCTTGCTTCAAACGTTTTTGTTTGCCTTTATTGATTAAGTTTTTTAATTGGTCATTTTATTGCTTTATCATCAATACAATATTAAAAAGCTCACTTACGTTTTCTAGCTTCAGAAACTTTTTCTGCCGCACGTTTTTCTGCTGCAAGTAATTGCTGAATGCCTTGTGTTTGACTTGCCATGTTAATTTAGATATGAATTGTGTGCAATTAACGAGATTCAATAATTTTCTTTCTAAAAAGTTTTCACAAAATTTTTTCAGCCCTTGGAAAATTTCAAAGGTTTTAGAACTAGCTTGCTTAATTTTTTAGAACAAAAATTTATTGTTGTGGTAATTTTATAAAAAGAAAAAAAAATATTTTATTGAGTTGCAAGCGAGCTAAGAAATAAAATTAAATAATGGCTGATCCACTAAGTTTATTACGCCAATACAATATTAACAAAAAAGAAATTATAGAGCGTGATGGACAGATAATTTTCGGCGAATTTGCTTGGCCAAAAAATGTGAAAACGAATTATCTAAAATATGGGTAAGTTTAAATGCAATTTTTGTTGACATATCTTACGTTGATTATTATTTATTCTTGATTTCTATTTAGTTCAGGAAAGAAGGGAGAGCCAAAGGAATATTATACACTCGAGTGTCTACTATATATATTAAAAAACGTCGGAATTAATCATGCTGTTTACATTAGACAAGCGGCTGTAAGTAACAACGCCATTAAAAATATATTATGAAATATAATATCATTATTATTTTTTTACACAAAAAAGGCTGAAGATATTCCTGTTGTCAACCGTCCAGATCGTAAAGATTTACTTGCATACCTCAATGGCGAAACAAACACTTGCGCCAGTATTGATAAAAGTGCTCCTTTGGAACTACCAACTCAAGTAAAACGGCCAGCAGAGACTGATGCATATGAAACCATTACAAAGAAAGCTCGCCTTGAGGAATTGCAAGTACAAGAAGTCAAGAAACAACTTGCTGCTCGTCTCGATGTCAACAAAAAAGAAGCATCTGTCAATATTGACAATATCAAATCGCTCTCAGAGACTATGTCAGTTGAGAAAATTGCTGCAATTAAAGCAAAACGTCTAGCAAATAAACGTGTTACAATTAAGCAAACCGACAAAGACGATTCAAATGTTGTGGACTTACGAGTCATGCTAGATTTTGATGTTGACTCTACCAAGGACATTTTAAAACGTGAAAGACAATGGCGAACGCGTACAACAATATTACAAAGCACAGGAAAGACATTTCACAAGAATATCATGGCTCTTTTGCAATCGATCAAAGCTCGAGAAGAAGGACGCAACAGACCACCGCAACAACAGAATCCTTTTCCACCTAAACTACCAGAACCTACAAAAGTTGTTCGTGTTAATCAACCACAACAGACACAGTATAATCGTTATGATCAGGAGCGTTTTATTCAACAAAAAGAAATTACTGAAGAATTCAAAATTGATACAATGGGTACACATCACGGTATGTCACTGTCAAAACCTGGTGTACAACAACAAAAAAAATCAATGGCGGCTGCCGTTATTCCACCTGGAAGGTCGAAGGAATTATTACCAGCTGCTCAAGCTCGTATAGTGTCACAAAATGCTCAGAATAAGCGCCAATCAAAAACTCCAATTATTATTATTCCTTCATCACCAAACAGTCTCATTACAATGTACAATGCTAAGGAGATTTTACAAGATCTCAAATTTACAACGACAGAAGAGCAGAAAAATAAAGGAGTTCAACGTGAAAATGAAATATTGCTTCAAAGAAGAAAGGATGGAAACTTGACAGTGCCATATCGAATAATCGACCAGCCTGGAAAGTTGACACCACATGATTGGAATCGTGTGGTTGCGGTTTTTGTTCTTGGACCAGCATGGCAATTTAAAGGATGGCCTTGGGGTGGAAATCCAGTGGAAATATTTTCTAAAAGTAAATATATATAAACTTTTGCTTATAACAAAATATGTTCATTATAAATCAAACGTATGCTTTAGTTGCGGCATTTCACTTGCGATATGATGAAATGAAATTGGATGCGAATGTATCACGCTGGGCTGTCACTGTGCTAAATATATCGAGAAATAAAAGGCATTTGGACAGAGCTTGTCTCATGACTTTTTGGGAACAACTGGACAAGTATTAAAATGTATATTGGTAGTTTAAACAGAATTAATTTTTTTTGCATTTTCATTTACAGGTATATGGTGAAGAATAAACCAGAGTTAAGATTTTAGGATTTCATTTGTAAAACTGTAATTCTTTTTTACATTGAGATTCATTAGTTTTTATTCGTTTCTTTATTATCTAAGAAAATATAATGAATAAATAAATTCGACTCAAGTCAATAAACAATAACCGTTAAAATTTGAATTTAGCGCTCAAAAGTTTCTTCTTTTTTACTGTTTACATTTAAAGAAAAAAGATTTAAAAATTTCGAAGAAAATTTGTTATCACTGTCATTCTATCTGCATAAGTCATAATGACAACTGCTATTTCTGATAAAACAAAAGAAGAATGTAGGCTTTGTGGTACAGTCACTTCTGTTGCAAACATTCGTAAGAAATTAAAAGAAAAAATTAAAGGTAAAATTTTTATAGCAACAAAATTTTTCAATAATAAAAATCTCAATTTTTTGAATAGGCAAGATCTCATTTAAAGAACTTATTGAATACTTTTGCCGAGTTGATTTGATTGATTCGATTGATTTACCCACTGGTGTTTGTCAGAGTTGTTATCAAACTATTGTTAATTTTTGCATACTATCAGTCAATGTAGAAAAAAATCAAACCAAATATTTGAAACAACAATCAGAATCTAGTGAAAGTCACAAACACAAGAGAGATGATTCAGGTTCTAAAGATTCCTTTAATGACTCAGCAAGTACAAATGAAGATGGGGAGAAAAGTTCATCGAGTGGAAAAAAGAAACAAAAAAAGAACCCAGTTGTTTATACTAAATCAATTGAAGAAATGAAAAATGCTGAAGATAACAATAGTAATTGCAGTAGTGGCAACAGTAGCAATAGTAGAAGTATTGGAAATACATCAGGCAAATTTCGATCTGAATCAAATTTAAAGGGGTGTTTCAACGAAGTTTTTAAGCTCTTCAAAGATGAGTTAGCTGAAAATGAAAAATCTTACGAAAAAATTACCATAAAGGAAAGTTTATTAATGGATGGAGGAGAAATCCCCAAGACTTGGCTTTCGAGATACTCCAATTTCGTGACATGGAAAGATTTGAAACATTATTGTTCTCATTGTAATAAAAACTTCGATTCCTTTGGTGCTTTATTATTTCATTTTGATGAATCTAAAATATCTATGCACAAGCGGAGCATAAAGTGTTCGTCATGTGATTCAGTTTTTAATGAAAGCCGTTGTATTGCAAGTTATATCAATCATATGGATAAAAATCATTACAACCACTTGAAATTTGGTTGTATTTTTTGTGATAAAATCTTTTATAATGTGGTGCGACTTTGCGAGCATGGAATAAAAGCTCACGGAAAATTAAATTTCAAATACTATCCATGCTTTGACTGTGGGCTAGTTTGCCCAACATTTGATCAAATCGCTCAGCACAAGACTTGTCATGATGTTTGACGATTGTTATATGAAAAAAAACCGCTGCGAATGAAACATAAAACTGTCAATAAATTGCATGATATTCCAATTGGACGTGAATGATTTTATACTTTATTTTTTAAAAAAGACGAATTTTAATAGATTTTCAAAACAAATTCCTATTCAAGAGAGAAAAAAAATGTAAAAAAATTCTCATTTCCTATTATTTGTAATTTATTAAACAAAAAATATCTAATTTTCTTAATAAATGAAATCATTACATAGTTAAAACAAATAATCTTTTCCTTTCTTTAAAAATTAATAATTCTCTATTATATTTTTTACTCGATTCATAATATTTTTTTCATTTTATTTTCGGGTCCACATTATACAAAAAATATAGTTTTAAGCATATTTTTTTTACCATTTAGGTTCATGTAATAATAATAATAATTTTTTATATTAAATAATGAAGAAATTTTGTCAAGACCAACCAATTGATGTAACTTTCATGTGGAATGTTGTTAGTCAATTGAAAACATTAGTTATCGTCATCAATTTTTTTCATTTTCTATACACTTAAAAAAGACTCTTGTGCATATGCAATATGAGAACAGGTAATAGCAACAAACATAAAAAAATATAAAAGTTAGGGAAGAAAGCAAGAAAGAAGAGACGAGATTATTAAATGATAAAAAGACTGTTGATGTATCAGATATAGATGATCGAATAATGTGTTTATATGTGTGTGCGCAGTTTGAGTGCAATTAGATAAAATATTCATTCTTCATTTTCAAATTTCCTACTTAAAAATCTCACGTCGGCTTACTTATTAAAAACCCTATTAATTGATTTTGGAAGTATTTTTTTCTTTATCATTTTTTATGATTATAAACTGTATTTTATCTTTTTTATATTTTCACAAAAGCATTTTGTTTTCCTTTTTACTATTTTGCGCGTGTATCTGCTTGACTTTCATTCACTATTTTCGAAAACTTTATGTGTATTAATTTTTAGGTGGCCATCTTTTGAATATTTTTATTTCCTAAAAAATTATAATTAATTTTCTAAAAATTTTCTTTTTCTCAAACATTTTTTTTTTCGTTTTAATAGCTCATTTTACATAGCAAAAAATAATGGCAAGGCAATTTTATATTTTTTACTTAACAAGTCGATGTATTACTTAATTTTTGACCTCACATTCCTCAATATCAGGCAGTTTTCACATAAGTTTGTGAAAAAGAGTGTTTTATATCATTTTAGAAAATTATCATACGATGTTATATGTGCGGCATGATCTTTACCACTTGAATTTAACTCAAAAGAATGGCAACTCCTATTCATTTCACTTTTATTAGAATTAATTTGTAAACAATTTTTGTTTCTTTTAAGTTTAAGCGTTAATAGAATGAAATATAAAATTTGGCTAAAATTGCTAATTGATTTCAATTTCAAATTGAATATTCATTTTTTTTAATAATCAATAAAATCAAATTAAGAATCATGAGTCGTCATTCATTCATATAGATTTTCTATCTGTGATTTGTGTTATATTTCACAATCGTTATGTTATTCTATTTAGCAATTAGGTATTAACTTTCATCTAATTTTTTTAATGTTCTCTTTTTCCTTTTGTGTGTGTTTTCATAATTTGTAATAAATATTTACAATTGTTAATTTATTTTTTCACTTAGATATATCATTATTTGCACATTTCTGACATATGTTAGTTAAGTGCAAAAAGAAATTTTCAACAAAGATATTCTTTATAATATTCTCTATGACATTATTATTAGTATTCATTTTGTATCGTCGATTGATATTAATTAGATGAACTTTACACAATTTTATAATAATCGTTAATATTTTCATTTTTTTTATCATATTATCCTTTTGAAAGTTACAGATGGTTTGCAAAAATAATTATTAAAAAAACACATGATCATTTACTTTTTCTCTAAATGTGTCGTATAGGAAAAAAGTGACTGAACAATATCAAACATGCATAATTTATTACGACAATTTAAAATTTAAAGTCGAAAATCAACTTTTCATGTCTCGCTCATGTGTTTCGTTATAATCAGTAAATTAAATGATGGAGAAAAACAGTTTTTTTGCGTAGACGTCACGATTGAACGTTAAATATAATGCGGAAAGGGAGGAAAGTAAGGATGGGAGAAAGTGACAAGGCAAGAATTGAATTTACTCTCATAATTTGTGATTGGAAGTTAGCCATGTAAGTCCTTCATATAAACCGTCACCGGATGTCGCGCATGAGGGCTGTACATACCAATTTCGATCACGAATACGTGTAAGACCAAGTTTTTCTTGTATCTCGTGGGGCTTCATTGCTAAAAATTGCACAAAATAATTCCAATAAATGAATAAATAAATGAAGCAAAGAATAATTAATTGATTATTACTCACCATCAGGTAAATCTTGTTTGTTGGCAAATATTAAAATAATTGCATCACGCATTTCTCTATCATTAATTATTCGATGTAGCTCCTGGCGTGCTTCATCAATACGATCTCTATCGGCACAATCTACCACAAATATGAGTCCTTGAGTTCCTGTATAATAATGTCGCCATAAAGGACGAATTTTATCCTGACCTCCTACATCCCACACATTAAATTTAACATTCTTGTATGTGACTGTCTCAACATTGAATCCAACTAAAAAATTAATTATTGATGAAAATTGACACAATGTCAGCAACTTTTATGCTCACCTGTTGGAATAGTAGTAACTGATTGCCCTAATTTTAATTTATACAAAATTGCTAGAATAAAAACGAAATAAAAGAAGGGCATTAAATTATCATAACTCATGTCGATATCAAATTTTAATAATTACTTGTTTTTCCAGCGGCATCTAGCCCCAGCATTAGTATTCTCATTTCTTTATTGCCAAATATTTTTGATAGTAACTTTCCCATTTTTACTCTATTTTATGTCTGTTTAAATATATGAATCGCTTATTGGCGCATGCAATTTGCTGTTCCTTTCTTCTCACACACAAACTCTCAATCCGACCCCACGGATGATGACGATATAGTCCAAATTTATATTATATATAATTATTTATGTTATTGGGTCTAAACTGGAAAATATTGTAAGAGAAAGGCGTTAGAAAAATATTTTCATAAAAAAATAAATTAAACTAGTAATAAATGATTTTAGAAAATGTATTCTTTGATTCGCATAAATTTCTCGAAGTGATTTTCTTTTAATCAATTCATTTGCAGAAATAAACAAAGAGAATGAGATTATGCAAAATAAATCAATAAAACTTCTTAAAAGGCAAAAAATATTTTTTGTTTCGCGATAACACTTTGAGTTATAGAATGATAAACCCACTTTAACAAGAGAGACAGATAGCGAAAAATTGCTTTGGAATGTATCGACTTAGTTTACTTAAATTTCAGAACTTCATGTTAACTCATGAGTCATGACGATTACCAAACAGTAGTGTTTAAAGATACGACCTCGCCTATCATAATAATAATACGAATAATTTAAAAAATGTGCCTATTAGTGAAAGAAAAAAATAAGACTACAAAAGTTTTTAAAATGGGTCGGTAATTGCAAGGTCGTAAGAAAAGTTTTAATTAAATTTACAAAACAAAAATTCTTTAATGGAACCTTGGGATGTAAAGAAAAATTACGTTTTTATATAATACATGCATGAATTAGTTAGTCCTTCCGTTTTCAACTGAAAATGAAAATTAAACCCGCAACCATTCTATCGTTCTATTTCCGTAACATATGTGTGTGTGCAAGTGTCAAGTATTATTCCATGAATTGTTTATTTAGAATCAAAGCTAAAACAAATTCAAATGATTAACACATGGCAAATTTATTTCTCTCTGATCATCATTGTTATTATTATCACTATAACGTTATTGTTTTTGTACTCTATAATAAATTAAATTATCATTCTTTCTTTGATCAGTTGTGAATTGATTTTGAATATCACGAGGCGAAAATCAATCTTCACGCTTCATCAAAAATTCATAATGAAATTTGTAATGAATAAATCCAATTTTATTAACACCATCATTTTCAAATTTATATTTTATATAAACACTTGGTTTAACTACTAAATGTTTGCCTATTTAGTAAATATATATGACCCACTTATTTGTGAACCACCTACCCAGACAACAGATTTAAAAATCTGCTTTACTGCCCTAGTAGACATTCCCTGTTAGCTAGATCAAGAGACGCACTATGGTCAATCTGATCTAAACAAACACCAAAGATCCCCTGTATCAGACACTATATGACGCCTGGCCAGGTTTCAAGGCTGGGAATATTTTTTGCTAATTAAACTTAAAACTAATTTACAATCAGTGATTACCTAACTAAGAATCTCGAAGACCTTATATGACGGATATTTTTTTGATTATGATTACCAGAATTGAGAAAAATCTTGATAAAAAGAAGTAACTAAAGTAGAATTATTATTCACTTAAAAGCACCAAAAAGTTGTTCACTTGAAAGTCATATAAAGCACAATATTAAATCATATGTACATGATTTATTCAAATTTCTCAACTAAATATTACGTGCACAGTTCTTAGGTCAATGATTTTAAAATTTTTTTAATTTTTTTCTAAATATCAATTATTTACACACTTGTTATAACACTTTTCTATTAACGTTTTTATATTATTTCATGAGAAAAAGATTTATATCAAAATGTAATTTAATATAAAGGGTAATTCTTTAAATTAAATAACATAAATATTTTACTTCCTCGAAAGAATTGAAAATGAGATTATTCGTTTCTCAGATAAGCAAATCGTTCATTTATTGTACTATTTGACGTTTTACGCTTTCAAATCTTATCATGCAATGAAAGCTTGTTACTGTTCTTATTTAAGTGCAAAAAACCCTTTTTCAGATTCTTCTCTTATTTTAAGAGTTTTAAAATTTAATAATATGAAATATACATAAGATATCATGAAGGCGTAATGATTGCCGTTAAGATATAAAAAATATGATGATGAATGTCTAAATTGATGAAAAATTAATGTCTAAATTAAATTGAATAGGTAACAACTTATGATCATTTGTATTGATTTTATGAATGAATGAATTTTTTATCTTTACTGTGTGTGCACTGTTTCTCATTATAATTTTCATCACGTCGTGTAATTTTCATAAGAAAATGATTTTTACTCTGTCTGTCAAGAAGAGAATAAGCGATATTTATTGAATGTCTAACTTTAAACTTTATGAGTCAGCGACACGAGTTGAAGAAAGGCACATTTTTAGTGAGAAAGGAGCATCTTCTAAAATAATATTTTGAAATGAAACGGTTAGTTGATGTAT